>JAKGUB010000334.1:20827500-20987500 GCA_026261675.1 Hippocampus mohnikei | reverse complement strand
TTTATTTTATAATTTGCTCACTATTAGCTTTGTTGCATGTACAATACAGCATTTTGTCGTGTTTCGTGACCTGCCTCGTGTTGCACCCTACGGTAACACTTTGTCTTCTTTAGCAAAGCTAAAGTGGCTCTCTCCTAGGTGTGACTTGCAATTCCTACACTATTAATATATGCCGTTGTCATTTTACCATAAAAGATGTCAATTATAGGGTTCTGACAGTTTTTTGGGTGGGAAATTAAACTATTTTTGGTCCTGATTGGACCCGATCCACCGCAAATAGTCGTTGTCCATTTTATCCCTGTGTGGAGTTGCCATGTTCTGCCTGAAATATCCCACTGGATTCAAAGTATGTATAGAACACCCGCTTATTACCTCTGCATCGTTGGTAGGTGCCTCATCCGTCCCAACAGCCGCTTGTTCAATGAAGCCACCCTACACGTTATGTAACACTACGCATTGAATGTACAATCACCGTCTTTTGGGAGAACACCAATGTTAAAACAACTATGAATTGTTCTTATGAAAAAAAAACATCTGTGTAATTTTGAGTGGCAGTGTTTCAGTGGCATCTAAGGTTGAACGCCTTCATAGCTGATGGTGGTGTTTGGAAACATACGACACTTGGCAGATACGTTTTGTGTTAAAATTCTGTGCAGGTGCAGTCTTCTCCGAAATGTAATGACAGTCTCAGGGATGGAGATGCTCCTTAGCGATTTCCAGCCGTTTTGTTCCGAACACTACTGTTCCAATTTAATACTGTACAGCGACAGTAAACATTTTATTTTTAAAAATGAATTGAGGCCACTCCGAGGGTGGGTGGCTCGCGGCCCACCAGCTCCCCATCCCTGGTATAGAATGTAGGGACACCTGGCCTAGATGTACTGTTCTTTTCACTAAACATTCTGCGGGTGGGCAGGTGTCAGTGTTCTCGGTATCTCTGCGGAACACTTATCTCCTTTCCGGCCTTTTTCCTTCCCACTAAAAGCCAGTCAGCACAAGCTTGAGCTGCGAGTGTCGAGCTCTCTGCACTCCAAGGCGGAGTGGAAGTAATCGCATTAAGGCACTGCCTCTCCATTTCCTCTCTCCCTCTCTTTCTCTCCTTTCTCCAGTGAGCTTGGCTTGGAGTGCACTGGAAAATAGGAAAAATAAACAAGGTCAGACGGGTTTTGTCACAGGTCAGCACAGTTAGAGCACCCCGTCTGGAGAGCCTGCCAATTGCCTTTGACTTTGCACTGACTAAACTGTATTCAAGGTAGCAGGCTAATGGGGCTCCCAGATAACCGTAATAGTTTCGCTAATAGTCTCCAGTGACTTGCCAGGATGCTCATTATGTTAATAGCTCATGTATAGCGTTCTTTTTTTTTTTCACCTCCGCTTTTATAGTCGTTGTTCATATGCATAATTTCTCTTAAATACCATCTTCCCTGCTCTTTTATTCATCACTCTGACCCTCTTAACAGTAATCATTGTGCCTGGCAAGACGCGATTAGAGGCAAGGGGAGGAGGATCCTTTTCAGGGTGTTTGCTTGGCACGCTTCCATGTACTGCCGGGCCAATGGCAAGTACAGCTGGTGTTACTCTGACAACCAGGGGTGGAGCGAACTTCACAGAAAACTGTTCTTAAATTTAAAAAAAAAAGGGAAAAAAATGAACAATGACATGAGGAATTTATCAATATCGACAATTTGGATTTTGGCATGTCGTACACACTGCTCTGCCAGCTGCAGTGTGTGTAATATGTGGTTACATCAGACTCAATCAATTTTATACCCAACTAATTATTTGCCGCAGATTGGCCAGGCGGGGGGCAGCCCACCTGAGAAAGTGATAGGAGTCGCAAAACAACCGGGCCAATCTCGTCCTGGCTTGTTGGGACAGGGGGGCAGCAGCAAGGACACTCCTGCACTTTCAATGTTTCTGCAGGCCAGGGGTGCAAGGGCCCCCCACACACAATAGACGATAACAGCCCTTACCCCTCAAATGCCTGAGGCACGTCATAGACTACATCTGGATCAACACACAGGCAAGCTTCAACGCAAACAGTCGCAGCACCTCAGACAGTGGTCAACTTGGTCAAACGCAGCCTCAACGAGGTAGCCACAATGCGAGGGGGGGCCTCCCGAGCGTAAACGGCCCACACGGTAAGCATGCCAAAAGCAGGGGGCGCTGATGGGCCCTCTAGTGGCACAGCCAACAGGTGTCACCCGACACGAAATAGACAGCGATAAGCCAAGGGAAGGTGGCATAGATGCCAATAACACAGCAAGAGGCCAAGAGTAGAGCAAATCTCCCACGTGGGAAGCTGTAATGCCGCAGGCAGTGAAGAGGACGTGCTCGCATTCATCACGAGACGACACAGCGAACCACAAGGCAAGTCTGCTGGAGAAAGGCGGCAGCAAAAGTGCCAAGAAAAAGAGACAGAGGGAGACCACATAAAGCCCTGAGCGAGGAGAAGGGACAAGAAGGTAGAGGCCAATCAAGACAAACTGCCGGCAAAACATGGCAGCGGTAGCATGTAAGAGGCACCGCTACACTCCGCACGGACGCTAACGCAAGTAGCTGCTGACCAAGCACACAAAAACACAATGTAGCAAACGCGATAAACAGCAAAATCGCGATGATGCAACAAAAGAAGGATCTATCTCACCTTACGAAGCATGGCCACTTAGAGAAGTGAGCAAACAGAACATCAGCTCGGCAAATACAAAGAAAGTCATCAAGAGGTTGAAACCAAACATGCAGCTCCGATCTAAACGGTCGCAGGCTCACGGCGACGAAAAACAACCAAAAAGAAGGAGCAACTTTGTTCCGCGGGGAAAAATCAGAACACAGTGGCAAGCAAGCCATCGCGCGAGAAGGTTCTGAGAGACAGCCTTCTGGCTGCCACGCCCTGGGTCAGCCGGGGGTCACTAATGACATTTATTGGTATGCATTCATGAGCTGCGCCTGCGGGAAGGTATATTTCCTGCTTTAAGCACCGCTCCTGATTGGAACGCCCTGTCAGTGGCTCTTCGACCAGACTTTTGTCCTTCTTCAGGGGAAGCTGAAACAGTGGATGGTTGCAGAATCAATGTTTGCCCTTGAGCATTTTCGTCTATTGTGTTTGGACTTGATGTCAAACTTCATTAGGTGAAATATCGATTGCTGTAATTAAAAAAAAGAGAGATTTGAAAAATATTTGTTCAACCATACACAGTTAGCTTGCAAATAAAATGCTAACATTAGCCAAAATCATCCACTCGGTTATGGTAAATAAACCCTGTAAACAAGCTTCCATACTTTTCAGGAAGGGTTATATATATTTGTTATATTGGTGGTATTATGACATGAATGTTATGAGTGGCAAACTGTTTGAAATAAATAGTGATGTATTTGAGGACCCTTTATTGATGGTGAAGTGTCTCAACGCTTGCAGGCACATAGAGAAAACATCTGATGGAACCGGTGTGTAACCCACTAGCACCTCATTAATCACAAAGGTAGCGTGGCTGATGAAAGTCAGCGTGACGGCAGATTAGCCAGTAGCATCCTCCATCTCTATTCGCCATCTTCGCGCCCACTAATGAAGCTGTCTCTGACTAATGCGAACAACCGTGTCACTTCGCAAACAGCAGGTGGATTGACCGGAGAAGCTCTCTCTCTCTCTTTCTTGCATCCATCCTTGCATCCATGTAGTAGCAGTTTCTGACATGTGCATTATGAAAGAAAGAAAGAAAATACTTTTTGAATGAAGATTTAAGTGTTGGAAAATATGTCTCCAAGGCCGATGTAGGGCAATACTCCAGAATTAATGATGTCATCATATGCGACCTGAAAACGAGACATCAGAATTTTGCCACAGGGCATCTGAACATAGCGCTGCCGGGAAACCGGGGGACCGATGCAACGGATGAGGGTTGTAAGTGACTAGAACAATAAGGTGCATGAGTTTTTGGAGTAAAATTCTCAAGGATTGTATGGGGGATTTGGAAACCTCGTTGTGGAGTCACCCTCTGTAGATGAGATGCAGGGTGGGATTAATGTCGTAATGTATGTTTTGGATCCCAAAGAGTCTCGTCAGTCAAGCTTCAACTGCCGCCCATCAATCCATCCATCACATTCGATATCATTCTGCTTGGTGTTGGAAAGCATGCAAGCTCACCATATTTCAAGGCTTTCCGGCCGACATGTACATGCATGCGGTTGTAAAAAGATGTGATAAACACCGCTCTTAAGGCCTTTAACGTTGTTGTGCTCCTTGTTAAGTACATGAAAAGATTCTGCTCTCGTGTGCAGCTGCATCAAAATGCAATTTTTTTTTTCTGTTCAACAGAGGCTAATTAAATTGCATTTCCCAGTGGTGTCACTCCCTATTCTTTAATTAATCTCATTAAAAATTGTGATTAAAGCGCAGCCGACTCTTATTCGCCCATCATTTATGGGATGGAAATACTCAACCTTGTAAATGGATTACCTGCAAATAAATGGAGGTGAGTGCATCCAGCAGCACGCCAGTGAGCCGAGCCTCCTTATTTTTCTACACTTAGATAACCCCGCATCTTACGCCTCACTTCTGTTATCTGACTAAATATTTGTCATGTGTAACACAAGGTTTTCCTTCATTAGGAGGGGAACTGGCAAGCTGAGAACATAGCTAATTGCCGGATTCAATGAACAGTGTAATTAGTCGCTGGCAAATTCCAAGTAGAGTGATTTTAATGTTACATGAGTCACGAAAGCCCCGTGGTACGCATCTCATGAGGAGGAGGTGTGGGGTTAAGAAACGTGAAAAATACACGCTTAGGAAGATGCTTGTCGACGAATAAGCAATCTGCATTTGTATAATTCAAGGTAACAAGGTTGGTCCATAACCTGTCTCTCTCTTGGCCGCATGTGCAAAGCGGTTTGAGCATTCAGCATTTATTCATATCCTGAAAATCCATCTCAAGGTCCACGTACTACAATCCTCAGAGTCTTTTTCATTTCACTCTTTTTTAAGGCAACTTCTACGGGACCCCAAAACCCCCGGCGGAGCCCAACCTTGTGCAGCCTGACTTGGTAGACCAGGTCCTGTTCGATGAGGAGTTCGGCGGAGACCTCCCCCGAAAGCGCACCACCTCAGTCAGCAAGATGGACCGCAAGGACAGCGCCGTGCCCGAGGAGGAGGACGATGACGAGAGGCCACCGCTGGTCAACGGCTTGCCTGGTGAGTCCGTGTCACGCTAAATCAATAGGCCTTTTTTCACCATATTGTCAAATCCACGTCCTCAGGCAAGCACGAGCGACGCGGTGTCAGTGTAACTGTCGGATGCGTCATCTTTGTGGACAGAGATCTTTTTGCGGCGTGTACATGGTCTGAGACGTGAAACGCATTTTGGTCAGACCATATCGTTTTAGGCGGGTATGCACACATCAATTGATTCATTTCTATCTGTCTATCTATTACATTTATTTATTTTTTACCTTAATTCTTTTAATGTGATGGACACGATGTAGTGATACCAGTCGTGCAGTGCCTTGAGATAGACAACTTGAGAATGGAACACTTTATGTTTGCAGTAAACTCAAGTCAAGTCACTTTACAATCAGCAGCAGTTTGCAGGGAAACCTTGCGCATCAACATGAAACAATGCGTCTTTCCGCAATTGGGTGCCGATATGGCTGTATTATTTTTTTGTATTCATTTTTGGGGGAAAAAAAAACGCGAAACACTGAAGCCGCAAAACTTGAAGCGCAAAGCGGCGAGGATCACCGTACACAGCTATGGTAAAACAGGCTTTATTTTTTTTCCATGTATTCATTTTTTGCTAGTTAGCATATTGCGCTAACGTCTAATTCCACAGCGAACATCATTGTATGAGGAACTATTGTCTAGGTAAAACAGAAAAAAAAATATTAAATATATGAAAAAAGCCATTTTTGCATTTTGCAATTTGATTATGCTGCATATATAGTGCCAAAAAAAAAAAAAACTCAAATGCGGCACAGCAATGATTTTCCACTGCATTAATTAACAATTCAGGCTTGAGGGGGCGGTACGTGTTCTACTGCAAGACCTTATGACATTGATAAAACAAAGCACAATTTTGTAAAAATCCAATATTTAGCCTCTCAGATGCGGCATGCTCTTGTGCATTAAAATGCCACATACAAGGCAAATACCTACTTGGCACACATCATGCAAAAAACAGTCGGGCCACTTTCTAATAAATAGGGCTAGAATATACTTAACAGAGCAAATATGCTAACATGAGGACATGAGTGGCACTTGAACATGTACTGGCATTCCTCTCTGGACTAAATGAGTCCACTTTAATTCCTAAAAGTGTATTTCTAAGCACTTTAAGTCTCAGGTTGACCTGCTCACAGTTCCTGTATCGGCATTTAGTAGTTTCATACTTTCACCCGTTCATGCAAATTAAAGTATGATGAAAGAACACATTGGCATGAGTTCAACCTTTGCAGAGGTACCTTTCAAAAGGACACCCCTTTTTCTCTTCAATTTCATGTGACACCCGTACACACTTGTGACAGCTCCTCACACTGAGAATGCAGTGGAAATTGTCAAATGAGTCTCAAGTTGAGCATGGCACCCTGGCTGTTCGAGTGATAGAATTCAGAATAAAACAGCGGGGGGGGATATTCAGCTGATTTTGTTGTTTTTATTTATTTTTTGCCTTATTCTAACAATGAGGGCTCACGCTGCTGCTGCTTGCTCAGCTGCACCGAGGATCCACACAAATCCACAGTGTGTTTAGCCAACAGCTTGCTCATATTTGAACCCAAATATATACACGCAGAAACAAAAAAAAAAAGAGAGCTGCACCCGCCCAGATGCGCTGGATTGCTTTTTATGGCCACCAAACGACAGCGCTGCTTCAACCGGTGGCCCAGAGCTCTCAGGGAGGCCATAGAAGGGCAAAGTTATGGTCGAATTGAGAAGGAGGTTAATGGAAAATATGAGCGTTAAGTCTCTCGACTCTTGACTTGTAAGCGTCTCCCCTTCCTCTCCCCACAACCCTTCCGTGGTCCTTCTGTAAAGTCTGGCAGGGCCTTCGCCCTGCTGTGACCTCAACTGGCCTCGTTGTGTGCCGGCTTTCTCTCTTGGGCCCTGAAGCAGCACAGTTCAGTTCAGATCGGTACACTGTGATCTGCCTTGGAGACTGGAATATGAGTGTCGGCTCTGTCAATAGTCTGCTTGCGCAATCATCCAATCAACAGACTAGAGTGATAAGCTTGATCATCCGGGAGCGACTCGCCGTTGAGTAGCTGCTCCTCCACGTTGAAAGGAAGCCAGATGGGGTGGCTCCGGCATACGATTCAGATGCCTCCTGGATGTCTCCCTGGTGAAGTGTTCCGGGATGAAATGTCCCATCAGCAGGAGGCCACGCCAGGCGGAAAAGATCATGTCTCCCGCCTGGCCTGGGTATGCCTTGAGATCCTCCCGGAAGAGTTGGACGACGTGGCTGTAGAGAGGGTAGTCTGTGCTTCCATCCTCGAGCTGCTGCCGCAAGACCCGACCCTGGATAAGTGGTCAAATAATGGATGGATGGATGCTTTTGCCTGAAGACCACATTTCGAGTTTCAGGGGAAACCAACATGATAACATGAGAGCCATCTTCATTCCTGTTACAAGTCACGCCTCTTGTTTCAGTCGTAAGTGCCTGGAAATAAAACCTAACAGTTGATATTTTGATGTTTAGTTTTTCCAAGATGGCGCCCGAGTAGGCAGCCGTCGGCAAGTGCTCTTCAAGAGCCTTGCGGTTTTTGTTGTTTTTGTCTTTTGTTTTGTTACATGGTGTTGTTGTTACATCATGTGGACCTGATGTGGATTGTTTTCAGCATTTTGGCCATGACATTCGTCAAAGAAGAATCTGTGCTTGGTGGTTGCGCCTTCTCGGCAATATCGGCGCCATTTGACTGTCGTTGCTGCCCCCCGGGGCGCTTGTGTTTTACGCCTGTAATGGGCAGCATTTTCATAGCCTCTGCGGCTGGATAGATGCATGGCTTGAGAAGCCGTCGATGAGAAAAAAGGAGTGTCAGTGCAGAGCGCCGATGCGTATGTGGAACTGGGAGTCGCAGCTTGGAATTGAAGCGGATTTATATGGGACAGGAGATGAGAGCCAATCTCTTTTTCGTTAATGGACGCTACAGCTTCTTGTTGCTTTCAAACTTAGCTAGTAGCAAACGTGTGCACATTTTCAGCGTGACGTCTTTGATCCTCTGCTTCTCTTTCATCTATAACTGCTTCAGACAACAAAGTGTATGCAGGAAAAGTAGTTAAGATTGCACTACTGTTTGTGTCTTCTGTGTTGTGTTGTATTATTTTGTCATTTTATGTTAACTGTTCTTTTGTTCTCTTGTTGTCTGAGAGGGAAAAAATTTCATCTGTGCTGTATACAGCATATTTGACAATAAAGTTGTACTTGACTTGATGTCAAAGCCACAGAAAAAAATAAAAGAATTGGCCTCACTGTACCAATCCTTTTAGAAGCCAGTGTGTTTTTACGCCAGCTTTTCACGCAGTGTGTCTGTGCTACATGAAAAGGTGAGGATGATCCTTTTATAAAAGCTTTTGGAGTGTAATGGGGAACGACGAGGGCTTTTATTGCACAACAATTGTTTATTGTTAAATAGTTCCTCATTAAAGAGATGGTGTAGTCTGTCAACAAATGGAGGCAATATAAGTATACAGAGAAAGCCTGCCGGGTCCAAATTGCTTTGGTTGTGAAATATTGTATCTGTCATTGCAGCCCCCCCACACACCTCCTAGGGGAGGGGTTTCCACATACATGTAGGCATAAGCTCTAACAGTATGTGCACATGCAAATGTGAAGCAGTCCCGGCGCGGTTGAAGATGCGCCAGCACATGCATGTGTACGATGAAGCATGCGGCCCTTCCTTTTTTTTGGAGGGGATGCTAACAGGCTAACTTAGTTCCTTCCTCTGATCACCTCCTGCTTTCTGCATGGCGTCGCACAGAGCACAAAGCCGACTGGAGGCGAGCCGTGCCCAGCTACGCCCAGTCCAGCAGCACCATGGACTTCCGCACGTGGAGCTCGCTTCCCCGCGATGACAGCCTGGAGCCGCTTCCGCTCAACTGGGAGATGGCTTACACTGAGACGGGCATGGTCTACTTCATCGAGTGAGTTGCGCGTGACAGCTCTTCACTAATTATTATTTATCAAGTTGTACTTGAGTATTTTGATGCTGTCAGGACCAAATCCAGTACTCCATCAACACAGTGTAGACGAGGGATGGGCAACTTTAATGCTGGAGGGGCCCCCCAGCTACTGGGGGGCCACATAGGGCCATGCATCTTGTATGACAAAATTCCATTTATATATATATCTATATATATAAGATGGCAGGAACAGGAGATAAGACAGCAAGACAGAATGGTCTCTCTTACATTGTTGTTAAATAAGTTTCAAAACTGAAATTGAAATGCATAACTCAGTATTAGCAGGCAACACGGTGTTAGAGTGGCTGGTTCATTTGCCGCACTGTTCAGAGGTTCTCGGTTTGAAATTTGGCTACCAAAAATCTTGCGCATTTCATTGAAGACTTGAAAGCGTCCATAAGAGTGAATGGTTATTTTTCTATGAGTGACCTATGATTGGTTGGTGACCAGTATAGAGTGATTGAGATTCTCTCGCCCAAATGAGTCAGCTTGGTAGGATCCAGCTCACCTGTGATCAAAATGAGGACAAGCACAATTGAAAATGAATGGTTGGAATATATCATACCTCCTTTGAAACAAAATCTTGAAAAAAAGAGTACGGAAACTTTAAAACGGTCCTGTTACTGGTGTCGTCTGCTTTTTGTGTTCCGCAGTCATAACACCAAGACAACCACGTGGTTGGATCCCCGCTTGGCCAAAAAGGCAAAACCCCCCGAGAAGTGCGAGGATGGAGGTATGTATTGATGGTAATCGTCAGTGTCATCATCAAGTATGAGCCGCTTCTCAGAACCAAACACTGTTCCCAAATGCTAATGCTAGACATCCAACAAAATTCATTGCTGCTCTCTTTAGCTTATGGCTTTGATGAGGGGTTTCACCTTTCTGCGTCCAATTGAATCACGCTCGTGTATGTATATCCACCACTGACTGATTTAACCTAAGACCAGGCACATTTTCAGAACACAAGGTTTATTTGATTGTTTAATTTCGACCTTCATGGACGGACCGGCACTACGGAAACATAACCACTTGTATATACGGCATTAAAAGGTCAGGTAGACCATCGAACAAATGAAAGCTATTTTATTGTTTCCAATGGAGACAAATAGGACAAGTGTCCCCAAATTGATTGTGCGCGGTTTCCATCGAAAAGAGAGTCATCCATCCATTTTCCGGATGAGCTGGCGACCTATCCTAGCTGACTCAAGAGGCTGCACCTTAAACCGGTTGCTAATGTAGATGAATTAGAGTCTTCATTTAGTCCAAAATGCATGTTTTCGGAACATTCGTGGAAGCAAAGGTAAAACGTGCGAACTCCACACAGGAAGGCCTCAGTCGAGAACGCAAAACAGTTGTGCAAACCACGATTCCACAGTACTGCTCTACGAGAATAAATTGGGTAGAGATTGTCAAATCAGCCTCATGTGGTATCATGTGTTTGCTCCACATGCTTTTTCCCAAAGACCACAAACTCATTAGTTATGCTTGAATGTCCAAATAAGACAACTAAAAACCAGCTTCCTCACGTGAGTGCAGTTTGATGAATTTCAATTCGCAAGATGCTGGTAGAGGCCTTAAATGCACCCCGAATTTCAACCAAACCAGTGAGCCTCTCCCAGCCTGTTTTTGTTTGTTTGTTTTTTTCACTATTTCAGCAGGCTGAAGGAAAGTGAGCTCTCTGAAAAGCCTCCTCTTGCATGAAGAGCTCCTTTCTCTCTCCCATCCTTTGTTCCCTCCTTCTGCCTCATCTGTTCATCAGGGGCTTTGCATCCAAGCCCACTTGCTCGAAATGTTCTCTAAATGATCTCGGGCTGTTTCCAAGTCAAACAACATGAGATCCTGATGATGCTTGTTTTCTAAACACGGCGCTCCTGTCTCCCTCCTCTCCCTCTCTCTGCAGAATTACCTTACGGCTGGGAGGAAATTGACGACCCACAGTACGGCACATACTACGTAGAGTAAGTCTGATTGATTCATGCCTTTTTCCCAGCACGCCAGCGGGCTCGGTAGCAAACAGTGTGCTTTGACGCATCGCTTCCTTGTAGATGCACACAGTCCATTTGAACGGTGAAGTGTGTACCATGGGGCGTAGTAGTGTACATTAGCCATGCACCGGCATGCATCAATATACTGTCTAAAAATAAACATGCTTCCAGCAGGAGCCTCCTTTTTCTATTGTCATTTTACGATTTAACTGCACTGTACTACCCCAGCGAAGATTACACGTTCACATGTTCTGCTTCTCTTGCACTACACGAGTACCATTGCACATTGTATGTTCAAGAAGTTATATATTCACCATATTTTCTGCACTAGCAGGCGCACCGGATTATGAGGCGCACCTTCAATGAATAGGCTATTTTTTTCATATATTGGACGCACTGCACTATAAGACGCAATCTACGATACATCCACTAGATGGAGTTACACTCAAGGAAATGCCGCCACTCGAGTGAAGTCCATAGTCCGCTGCTCTCTGCTGTGCGCGGGTAAGCGCGAGCACGTACGCAAATGGTTCAACCAATCAGCGCCGACACAACCCACGTCACAGATCAAAGAAGCTTTGAACAAACGACAACAGCTAAACTAGCTTAGCTGTTGAGTGGCGTTACTACAGAACGATCAAATGTCAGTAAAACCTATTTTATAAAGCAGCGACACAGTTCACTGAACCAACGGCAAGTTATAGCATTGACTCGTTAACATTGAACTCTCTTGCCGCTGCTCTATTTCCGTGTTCAACTGCAAAACCGATTGCCTTAAGTTCGAAATCTTCACTGTAAGCATGTCTCTAGCAAGGAGCCATTTTGGGGTCGACATATTACACAAGGTGCATCGGATTTTAAGGCGCGCTGTGAGCCTTCAAGAAAATGGAATAGGTGCGCCTTTTAGTGCGGAAAATACGTATTATGTACATATGTATTGTGCAAATGTACAACACAAACTATGACAATATTGCCAGTGATTATCACAAGTACGGTACGTGTGCTCCTAGTGGCATGCGGGGTCCCTCTTGTGGCACATAAAAGAAACACCAAATTACATTTTCAAACTGTGCGTAAACGTTACGGTCATCGTTGTGCAGAGACAATTGGAAGAGCAGGTGCTCAAAGTAGAAAAGAGGTCACGTAGAACTTTTGTAAACTTATTTTGGAAACAATCTAAATATAACGTGCACAAAATGCTAATTTGTGGTCTTTCAATATGAATGTATAGTTAGCTCGCTAGGAAAGCAAACCGAGCTCCTTTTATGTAAAGGGTAATGTTGAGATCAAGGCTGGCGCTCAAGAAAATGGACAGGGATGTCGTCGTCAGTTTGATTTTCTTTTATGCTGGGAAGAAGCTTCAAAAACATTCTCAAAAACCTGAGAGTACATTACAGGCTGTTCTCATCCTCGCAGCGCACAGAAAATGTATAAAGAGCATAAAAAAATGATAATAATTCAAACCTGAACGTGTGGTAAAATTTACTGAGTGCAGCTCCAAGCTGTCTTGCGTTGTCAATGCACAAGCCGTAAATGAGCACACTTTGATGGCACAGTAGCTGATAATTTGGATGCCCAACACAAACAAGGTCAGAGAACTACCCTCCGCCCTCACTACTTCTGCTCAATTTTGACAAAATGTGAGTTTTGTACAAAAGGTCATTTTGTCCTGCCTTTGAAATATCTTATAGCGATCTGACAGCTTAATATTTACCACCAAAGACTATAAGAATATTAATCTTTTGTTCCATCTGATCCAAAGAATGTCATTTGAGGAAATTCTCACATTTACTGGGCGAGGTAATGTTCTTAAAATCCTTCTTGAAGATTATTATTTAAAAGTGAAGCATCTCAACACATTTGCCAGAAATGGGAATTCCTTCCCTGTGACAGAACGTTTCAACCGTCTGTCCCAGACGGATGACCATTTTTGGGACGAAGGAGTTTTTTTTTTTTTATAAAAAGGATGGCTTAAGCAAGGAAGGAAGTGGGTTTTTTGTCCGTCCCTTTAATCGTCCTCCACCGGGTTTAGTATGTGGTATCGGGAGGCATTTTCATCCTCACATATTGTAGATGCAAAGCATCACTCATGTCACTTTTCACTTCACATATTTTGTATTATAAAATAGAACAATTTGAAGCTATGATTTATTTTAAAAAAACATTGATTATTAAACTATGACTATTACTATTTAACCCTATGTTGCATACGGGTTACTTACAGTAACCACAACTTTAACTCATATTGGTTATTCAAGTTACCAGTTTTAGTTTTTAAATCCACCGCGAGATGTCACTAGCGTGTGCAACAGCGGGAGAAAAAGGTGAAAGAGGGTCCACAAAATGTTGAATAATTTCTATCCGTGAGATGAAAAGGTCCAAATACCCTATTGTACTTGTGCAGAAGAGTATATAGAACATATAGAACACGATAAATAACAGTTTCTATGTGTTACCTATCAGTACTGCCATGCTTTTTGGCAAGGTAATTGTAGTGACCATTATGCACACAAGTACCCCCCTATTATGTATTTTTTTCCCAAAATTGTGAATTTATTATGATATTTGGCCATAATCTACCCTAAATTTAAAAACAAACCACAATTGAATAACTCCTGCAGAAGCCATGCAACATAGGGTTAACTTAAATTGATTTCCGGACAGATCAAGTAACATACCCATATGGTGTAACTTGTGCAGGTCCTACTGCCTTGTGCATCACATACGCTACACTATTGTGTGTGTAGGACTGCACATACAGTATATACTGAATATTATCTCCCTTTATATTACACTCGAGTTAATGCACATGGGCCACTGAAATACTATTACAAATATCCACTTCAACATGCACATCACATTCCACAAATTGACTCCACTGTTTCACAAGTCGTGTTTTTCCATCAAGTATGTGCACCCCACACAATGCACATGGACGACACGTAGGCCCCCATGTGATCAGTTTGTTCGTGTGTCATGGGAGGTTAATGTTGAAAAATAAACATCAGAATTCCTGTATGCGTCTCGTTGCGTCCATCACGAGCATGGATGCTCCTGCCTAATGTAAAACGCCCGCGAGGAAGATCAGATGATCAGGAGTCCTCCGGTGTTTGAATTCAGCAGCCTCCCCTGCAAGCTTTGTGGCAGGTCTGTTTGTCGACATTAGGAAAGGTGATTTAAAAAAAAAAAAAAAGACAGGGGGGAAAGAAAAAAGGAGAGCACTCAGCATTTTATTGGTCAGCCTGTGGGAAGAATCCTGCGAGGACGCCGTGACAGTGCTGAGATGGTTGTTTGGACAAGCCGAGTGGACACGAGATGGATGGTGAGCTTCAGTCTGACAACGGCTCGCCGTGGAACAATGGCTTTTGGTTTCCCTGCCAGGGGCCAAGAGGCAATTTAGCTTGTTGTTCTGCGAGCTGGCGCTGAGCAGGGTTCATTTCTACAATATTAAATGGCTGAATGCCATTGCAGAAGGCGCCAGCTGGCCTCTGCTGTATGTGAACTGTTATTAATGTGTGAATTAATAATAACGGTATAATTGACGACAGCAAGCGGCACCATATATATATATATATATATATATATATATATATATATATATATATATATATATATATATATATATATATATATATATATATATATATATATATATGGCGGCTGGATAGCTCAGTTGGTAAGGCATCGGTTTGGCATACGGGAGACGGTGGTTCGAATCCCGCTTGGGGCAAAAAAATGAGCACATAACACCATCCAGTGTGGGTCCTTGGGCAAGATCCTTCACGCTAATGCCTACCTCATACAATGATGAGAGACAATAAACGAATGACATGCCGGCTCAGACGTCGCCCGGCCAAACAAGGTCTGCGTCAGGTGCTGGGGAACCAGAGCACCTTGATGAAAAATGGGCTACTGGAACAAAGCGGAGATGGGCGAGATGCGATAACATGGCTCTGTTGGAATGCTACTACTCAAGCAACCCTAGTCAGAGGGGTTACATGCAGAGAATGCAGGCTGAATGGTTACTCGAAACCCACAATCACGGTTGACCACGAAACAACTAGTAACTCAGTGTTCCAACATCCACAAACGGCAATTGCTGTCACAACTTGAGATTGATGAGGTACAACGCAGGTTCCATGGTGAAGGGCCCCAGGCTGCCAGATCAGAGGAGGATGTCATACCAGAGATTGGGAGGCAAGCCCCAATGAATGCAGATGATGAGATTGGGAGGCCAACCCCAATGAATGAAATGCTGAGCGAGGCAGCAAATGACCTGAAAGCTAAGATCATGGCGAGGATGAAAGCTGGGCAACCTAGAAACCGATTACAACGGCTATGTGAAGTACCACCTGAAAGTCTCATGGAAAGTGTGAATGCAGCACTGAGGGCGATCCCTACCATAACGATCACGGAAACCAATGAGCTGATATACGCTTCAGCGTCAGTGATCCTAGAAATCCTTGGCTATCGGAGCAACCATGAGACACGTTACCCACCATGGAAGAGACGGTTGGAGGCTAAGATCAAGGCGGCTCGGAAAGATGTGAGTCAATTGACGGAGGCCCAGAGAGGTGTGATGAAAAGGCCGATACCTGAGAGGTACATCCAGATGACCATACCTGAAGCACTCGAAACTGCCAAACAAAGGCTCCAAGCCTTGTCCAGTCGCCTTAAGAGGTACACGAAAGAGAATGAGGCCAGGCGAATAAACAGGCTGTTCGCAACACAACCTGCGAAAGTGTACGCTCAGTGGCAGGGTCCTAACAGCAGAGCTGACCCACCAAGACTGGAAACTGAAAGGTACTGGAAAGGCATATGGGAGAGGGAGGTTGCACATAACAGCAGTGCTAAATGGCTGGTGACCCTGAGAGAGGAGCACAGCAACCTCCCTGAGCAGAACCCAGTTACCATAACAGTGGTAGACATACAGGAACGAGTCTCAGATATGAAAAACTGGACAGCACCAGGCCCGGACATGGTCCACACCTACTGGCTAAAGAAACTCACAGCACTCCATGAGCGCCTAGCAACACAAATGAACCAGTTGCTGAAGGATGGGACTCACCCAGGATGGCTAACCGAAGGGCGAACGATCCTGATCATGAAGGATCCCTCAAAGGGTACAGTCCCATCCAACTATCGGCCAATAACCTGTCTCTCCACAACATGGAAGCTCATGTCAGGCATCATTGCGGCTAAGATAAGTGGACACATGGATCAATACATGATCGAAGCGCAGAAGGGCATAGGTAGAGATACCCGAGGAGCCAAACATCAGCTCCTGGTTGACAGAACAGTCGCACAAGACTGCAGGTCCCGACATACCAACCTGTGCACAGCCTGGATTGATTACAAGAAAGCCTACGACTGATGCCACATACATGGATCACTGAATGCTTGGAGTTGTATAAGGTGAACAGGACCCTAAGAGCCTTCGTTGTAACTCGATGAGGATGTGGAAAACCACACTTGAAGCCAATGGCAAGCCACTTACCCAAGTGTCCATCAAATGTGGCATATACCAAGGTGATTCACTCTCCCACTGCTGTTCTGCATAGGACTGAACCCCTAAGCCAAGTAATAACCAAGACAGGCTACGGATACCGCCTCAAAAATGGAGCTACGATCAGTCACCTCCTCTACATGGATGACATAAAGCTGTATGCTAAGAGCGAAAGGGACATAGACTCCTGATCCACACAACCAGGATCTACAGCAGCGACATCGGGATGTCATTCGGGCTTGAGAAATGTAGTCGGATGGTGACTAAGAGAGGCAAGGTAGTCCGCACTGAAGGGGTCTCACTCCTGAAGGAACAATAGCAGACATTGAGGACAGCTATAACTGTTCCCAGCACTGCACATTTCTGGACTGAGATGTCCGATGTTGTTCCCGGATCTGTTGCAACCACTCATCTAGTTTGGAGGTCACTGCCCCGAGTGCTCCGACCACCACAGGCACGACTGTCACCTTTACCTTCCAGGCTCTCTCCAGCTCCTCTCTGAGCCCTTGGTATTTCTCGAGTTTCTCGTGTTCCTTCTTTCTGATGTTTCCATCACTTGGGACCGCTACATCCACTACAACGGCTTTCTTCTGCCCTTTATCAATGATCACAATATCCGGTTGGTTCGCCATTACCATCTTGTCAGTCTGGATCTGGAAGTCCCACAGGATCTTTGCTCGGTCATTCTCCACCACCTTGGGAGGTGTTTCCCATTTTGACCTTGGGGTTTCCAGTCCATACTCGGCACAGATGTTTCGGTAGACTATGCCAGCCACCTGGTTATGGCGTTCCATGTAGGCTTTCCCTGCCAGCATTTTACACCCTGCAGTTATGTGTTGGATCGTCTCGGTGCCTCTTTGCACAACCTACACCTTGGGTCTTGTCTGGTGTGGTATATCTGGGCCTCAATGGCTCTGGTGCTCAGGGCCTGCTCCTGAGCAGCCAGGATGAGTGCCTCTGTGCTGTCCTTCAGGCCAGCCCTCTCTAGCCACTGATAGGACTTCTTGAGATCAGCCACTTCACTTATGGTCCGGTGGTACATCCCGTGTAGGGGCTTGTCCTCCCATGATGGTCCCTCTTCCAGCACCTCATCCTCTGTTCCCCATTGTCTGAGACATTCTCTGAGTACATCATCCGTTGGAGCCTTCTCCTTGATGTATTCATGGAGCTTGGATGTTTCATCCTGGACAGTGGCTCTCACACTCACTAGTCCCGGCCTCCTTCCTTTCGGCTTGCGTACAGTCTCAGGGTGCTGGATTTGGGATGGAACCCTCCATGCATGGTTAGGAGCTTTGGTCTTAACATCCGTGGTCTGAATCTCTTCCTTTGGCCACCTGATTATTCCTGCAGGGTATCTGATCACTGGCAGGGCATAGCTGTTTATTGCCCGGGTCTTATTCTTGCCATTGAGCTGGCTTCTTAGGACTTGCCTCACCCGCTGAAGGTATTTGGCCGTAGCCGCTTTCCTTGTTGCCAGTTCGAGGTTGCCATTGGCTTGTGGTATACCGAGGTACTTATAGCTGTCCTCAATGTCTGCTATTGTTCCTTCAGGAGTGAGACCCCTTCAGTGCGGACTACCTTGCCTCTCTTAGTCACCATCCGACTACATTTCTCAAGCCCGAATGACATCCCGATGTCGCTGCTGTAGATCCTGGTTGTGTGGATCAGGGAGTCTATGTCCCTTTCGCTCTTAGCATACAGCTTTATGTCATCCATGTAGAGGAGGTGACTGATCGTAGCTCCATTTTTGAGGCGGTATCCGTAGCCTGTCTTGGTTATTACTTGGCTTAGGGGGTTCAGTCCTATGCAGAACAGCAGTGGGGAGAGTGAATCACCTTGGTATATGCCACATTTGATGGACACTTGGGTAAGTGGCTTGCCATTGGCTTCAAGTGTGGTTTTCCACATCCTCATCGAGTTCGCAACGAAGGCTCTTAGGGTCCTGTTCACCTTATACAACTCCAAGCATTCAGTGATCCATGTATGTGGCATCGAGTCGTAGGCTTTCTTGTAATCAATCCAGGCTGTGCACAGGTTGGTATGTCGGGACCTGCAGTCTTGTGCGACTGTTCTGTCAACCAGGAGCTGATGTTTGGCTCCTCTGGTATCTCTACCAATGCCCTTCTGCGCTTCGATCATGTATTGATCCATGTGTCCACTTATCTTAGCCGCAATGATGCCTGACATGAGCTTCCATGTTGTGGAGAGACAGGTTATTGGCCGATAGTTGGATGGGAGTGTACCCTTTGAGGGATCCTTCATGATCAGGATCGTTCGCCCTTCGGTTAGCCATCCTGGGTGAGTCCCATCCTTCAGCAACTGGTTCATTTGTGTTGCTAGGCGCTCATGGAGTGCTGTGAGTTTCTTTAGCCAGTAGGTGTGGACCATGTCCGGGCCTGGTGCTGTCCAGTTTTTCATATCTGAGACTCGTTCCTGTATGTCTACCACTGTTATGGTAACTGGGTTCTGCTCAGGGAGGTTGCTGTGCTCCTCTCTCAGGGTCACCAGCCATTTAGCACTGCTGTTATGTGCAACCTCCCTCTCCCATATGCCTTTCCAGTACCTTTCAGTTTCCAGTCTTGGTGGGTCAGCTCTGCTGTTAGGACCCTGCCACTGAGCGTACACTTTCGCAGGTTGTGTTGCGAACAGCCTGTTTATTCGCCTGGCCTCATTCTCTTTCGTGTACCTCTTTAGGCGACTGGACAAGGCTTGGAGCCTTTGTTTGGCAGTTTCGAGTGCTTCAGGTATGGTCATCTGGATGTACCTCTCAGGTATCGGCCTTTTCATCACACCTCTCTGGGCCTCCGTCAATTGACTCACATCTTTCCGAGCCGCCTTGATCTTAGCCTCCAACCGTCTCTTCCATGGTGGGTAACGTGTCTCATGGTTGCTCCGATAGCCAAGGATTTCTAGGATCACTGACGCTGAAGCGTATATCAGCTCATTGGTTTCCGTGATCGTTATGGTAGGGATCGCCCTCAGTGCTGCATTCACACTTTCCATGAGACTTTCAGGTGGTACTTCACATAGCCGTTGTAATCGGTTTCTAGGTTGCCCAGCTTTCATCCTCGCCATGATCTTAGCTTTCAGGTCATTTGCTGCCTCGCTCAGCATTTCATTCATTGGGGTTGGCCTCCCAATCTCATCATCTGCATTCATTGGGGCTTGCCTCCCAATCTCTGGTATGACATCCTCCTCTGATCTGGCAGCCTGGGGCCCTTCACCATGGAACCTGCGTTGTACCTCATCAATCTCAAGTTGTGACAGCAATTGCCGTTTGTGGATGTTGGAACACTGAGTTACTAGTTGTTTCGTGGTCAACCGTGATTGTGGGTTTCGAAGTAACCATTCAGCCTGCATTCTCTGCATGTAACCCCTCTGACTAGGGTTGCTTGAGTAGTAGCATTCCAACAGAGCCATGTTATCGCATCTCGCCCATCTCCGCTTTGTTCCAGTAGCCCATTTTTCATCAAGGTGCTCTGGTTCCCCAGCACCTGACGAGACCTTGTTTGGCCGGGCGACGTCTGAGCCGGCATGTCATTCGTTTTATTGTCTCTCATCATTGTATGAGGTAGGCATTAGCGTGAAGGATCTTGCCCAAGGACCCACACTGGATGGTGTTATGTGCTCATTTTTTTGCCCCAAGCGGGATTCGAACCACCGTCTCCCGTATGCCAAACCGATGCCTTACCAACTGAGCTATCCAGCCGCCATATATATATATATATATATATATATATATATATATATATATAAGAGCTGTCAAACGATTAAAATATTTAATCTAATTAAAAACTCAACTGTCATAAGTAACTCAAATTAACTAAAAATTAATCATGATTACTCACGCATTTTTTATCGTTTCTGAATTTCGAGTCAAAATTGATCCTTGGAAGTGAGATGCTAAATTTAGCTCCCCAATCCTGCTTCCTTTGTACCACTGGCGTCTCTTCCCACCTCTGCTCCGCTCGCATTCTGGCCCGTGCCCTCCTTCCTCCCTCGCCTCCTTCTGTCCTTTCCAATCTCTCACATTTTCTGAGCTGTGGCATGTGGGTGCAATACGTCACTCAAAAAAAAAAAAAAAAAAAAAAAAAGACACTGACATGACTGTCAGTTTTTTTTTTAATAACTCATATTTTGTTATTATAACACTGTTGTCGTTTGGTGTCTATTATTTTTAGTGCATTTGCTGAGGTTTTAGAGTGGAAGATTCATATATATGTGTGTGTGTATATATATATATATATATATATATATATATATATATATATATATATATATATATATCTGAATCAACAGCCTTATATGGCCAAGAATGCTGTTGATTCTTTCAACCCCAGAAACTGCAGCGCATTGGCATGCTTGGTTCGATTCAAATCAATCTTTTATTTTCCACCTCAAACCAGTCTCTGTTTTCTCCAAACAGCTTTGCGGAGCACTTTTTTTTTTGCAATTAATTTGGCTAGCTTCATTAGTTAGATGTAGTGTGTGTGTGTGTGTGTGTGTGCGCGCGCATGCTCGTGTTCTTCAAAGACAACATGAATCAGAGAACATCAGATTTAAATCACTTTGATCCGACAAAGAGGTCAGAGACAGCCAGTGTGTGTGCGCGCATGTGTGTGCGCGTGTGTGTGCGTGTGTGTGCGTACGCATACAGAAGTGCAGTAAGTCAGCACAAAAATAAAGTCGACTTCAAACAGCCTCACAACATCGTCGACGCAAACGTGGGAATCAGGAACCGACGACGAGACAGCCCGAAGAGATGGATGCTGCGAGCAAGCGAGCGATCAAGGCGAAATCATTCACTTCGTGGCCAATACTCCAAATGATCCTCAAACTTTGACAAGCGAGCATCGGTCTTGGACAATTTTTTGCCGAATCCATCCGTCGAGGACCCTTTGCTTCCCACGAGGGCAAATTCTCTGAAAGGAGGTCGAGATCGGAGCCTGAGACGACGACTTCAAAGCGAGCCCATTTGCGGCACGTCTCCGTCAGACTTTTGACGCAAGCTGATACGAATGACAGACACGTCCGTTCCGTTTTCATCTCTACATCAGTGAAACTGCTATCGGGGGGATGATTTCTTTTTTGCTCACTTTGTAGGGGCCGTCACGGGAGTGCAAAATAGCAACCAAAATGGCCGACTTCCTGGTTAATTTGGCTGCTCTCCTGTGAGCAAAACAACTTTCTAAACTAAAATGGCCGACTTCCTGCTTGGTTTAGGACGTGGGGCAGGAGGCTTTTCCGTGCTTGACGCATCCAGACATTTTCACGGTAATCGGTCCAACTTTACGACTCACGGCGGCTGATTTTTTTTCCCCCAACCCGGATCGAATCGAGTCCGTCACGAGGACGAGTCACGGAAGTGCCCCACTCGGCACATGCGCACACACTCACCAGTGACGCAGAGGCCGAAGCGACACAATTCGTCGCAGAAAGTGTCGGGGCTGTGCGGCGGATGCCCCGCCGCCGCCGCCGCCGCCGCCGCGCTTCCTCGCTCGCTCCTCTTCTTCCTCGGCGACATCCTCGTCACCATCTTCATCACCCGTTCCACTTTGTCCATGCCGACTCAGCCCAAAACCGCGCCGCAACTTCTCCTCCTCCTCGTCGTCTTTCAGGAGGAACTTTCTCCCCCTCGTCTCTCGTCTTGGTTCGGCACGCCGCTGCCGCCTTCCCCGCCCGCCTTCTTTCCTCCTCTTCGTCCTCAGAGCTTTTGAATGAGGAGAGATGGGAGACTCAAGCTTTTTGAGGTTTGAGGGTTTGATGATGGGAGATACTTCACATCTCATACCCTCCTCCCTAACCCTGTGTGTGTGTGTGTGTGTGTGTGTGTGTGTGTGTGTACCTCCACCCCCGCATCCAGCATCCGGAACTCTCAGCATCCCCGCATAAGAAATGTAAAAAGTCAAGTCATGTTGTGTCGGGCGAGCTTGTAAAACGTGACTGCTGACAACATGTCGTCTGAAGTCTCTTGGATTTAAAAAAAAAAAAAAAAAAGTCTTCATTCTTCCCTTGTTAGGCACGTGGATCACAAGTAGGTCTGCAAAAATTGTTTTTTAGAAGCCACGCACGCCTCAGGGACAAAAACAAAAAGAAAAAAACAAAACAAAACTCAAGTTTTCCATTTTAGGCTCAGTTGGCCGACTTCACCGATAAAAGAAATACAAATTCAGCGGCTGAAAGCTTTTTCATATAGCTGGTGAGCACGTCCATCAGCAGCAGCTCGACAACAGAAATCTCAACCCCAAAATTTCTGAAAAGACGCAGGAAGTCGTCTTCCGTCTTGGTTGAGGTTTTTGCCTCAACTGCACCCAGCCAGGTTTTGGTTTTTTTTAATGAGCCCCACAAGCCAGTTTCACTTCGCAAGTTGAAATTTGCCTCTCAGGGGTAGAGCCACAAAAAAGTCTCAAGAAGGAAGCCCTGCGTGAAAGGACACGGGACGTGAGCCGTTTGGATTTTCCTGTGTGGATTTTGTTGGGCGATTTTCAGGTGCCCCCCCCAAAGACAAACGGGATGACGCAACGCCATGAAAATGCGCAGAGTCGTCGGTCACTCGCTTTTGCTTCATTGTTCCAGGTGTTATGCCTGCTTCAGCTCACTTGACGGCAAAACAAAAAGTCGACGCGAGGCGGCGGCGGCGGGTGGGAGGGGGCATGATGGACAGACGGGCGAGGAGGGACGCCATCTCCTTCCCGTTGAAAGCAGAGTGAAAAAGCCTTTTGTTTGTCCTCCAACTCTTCGGTTTAGCCTCCATTCAAGTCACTTCTTCCTGTCATAAAAGCATTTCGACTGCTTTCGGCTCCAGAGATTAGCGGTGACAGAAGAGAGAGAACCACTGGGAATTGTTTGAACCATTGGACAGAAGGGTATGCAAAGATGGTGACACACTCCCCATCTTGGAGGAGCGCAGGCCAGAGGAACTGCCATAGGGGGGGCTGCACCGCGACGGGCGTGGTCGCAGGCGACTTCGAGTCCGATCCAAGCGACTTCCTTTCATTCCCTTTGAGTCATTTGGGGACTTGCAGTCCACCCCGCTCCCCCCCCATCGTTCGCATTTGCACCGCAGCGCAGGCGTCATCGACAAAAATACAACCCCAAGTGCTGTTGTTTTTTTTTCCCTCCATTGATTCCCTGCAGGAGAGCGTACACTGACGGCGCGGTCGCACGGGAGGACAAACGGGTCTCCTGACGGCTTTTGTTACACCCAGTTGAAACATCCGGCCGACAATTGTTTAGAGTTGGAGAATGTTCTTGGGGAGTGAGCCGCATGCTGCTTCGCCGCGTCTCCAAACGCAGGATGATCTGAACACACGCGCGCAAACATGCGTGCTACCCCACACAACTGCAACGCACTCACTCAGACCACCACCCGCCCACGCACTCATACAAAAACACACGCACATAAACTCTTGACACACCACAGCCTCGAAACACACACCGCATTCACACACACACACTTCATCAATGCACACACACACACACACACACACACACACACACACAGTACTCAATGCAACTCGCAAGCACATACACTACACTCTCCCAAACCGAAACGCTCATGTACAGACATACTCTTACTTACCATAATCAAACTACCCATGCACAAAATGTATGTTTGAAGCATGTGTTGCCATGGTAACAGAGCAAAAGGCGGATTGCGTCGGCGGCGTGCACCTGAAGTTAAATGGGTCACACACACACACACACACACACACACACACACACACACACACACTCAAAAGCAAGCCAAAGAAAAAGCAAAGTGCGTGTGTCTATTTAGAGCGTGGCCTAAGGATGATGCAGACATCCAACAGGCATTCTATTAACCTCCCGCTGCTAATTAATTAACACCGTGACCCTAAGACGTGCTCGCACGTGTGTGTGCGCGCGCGTGCTCGCGTTGCCGCCTGTGTGTTGGAGGAGGATACGTAAGGGCCCCGTTTGTTGTCGAACAGCATCGTGTAAAGTGACGCAGAGTGGAAGCGCCGTCGCCATTGAAACTGTCAAGGGCGTGACAGCTCACACGGCGGGGAGTTATTCGTGGCTTTCTCCTTTTGTGTGCGAGCGTGCGCGTGTTTGTCATCGCGCGTTTCGGTTGCCGGGCCTGGAGGCCGCTTGCCGTCCCAAACAAGAGGATTTAAAACGTGTTGCAGCGCACGGTGAAAATGTCGTCAGTCTGTGGCGCCCTCTAGCGATTGTTTGAGTGAGCTCACCTGGGACAAGCGGCAAACATTGAGACCGAAAGTAGACGGAATCACTTGTTCGTCCATCAAATGAATGAATGAGTTGGGAGGTAGTTTTGCTCACTGCGCAGACTGCTCCTCAGCACGCCAAATGCAGACGAAAGCTACCGGTAATTGGCGAAAAATACTCAGTGAGTGACTGAATGATGAGCTAACAAGCAACATGCTAACCGGCTGATTTCAATCCAGCGAAAAAGTGAATTACTGACTGACCAACTAGCAAACTAGCGAGTCAATGAAATAACAAGTGAGCTACCTAGCAACCTAACTATCAAACTCACTAACTCATCAAGTGAGTGACCAATACACTAATTCAAGAACTGACTTTGTCCGGTACTATATGCCACATGGTGGAAATGTACGCATACAAAGTCGGATTGCACATGTGGACGGCACATCGACAAAAGTGGATCTGCAGAAACTTCTCGTGTGCGGTACTTCATCTTTTCGTGTGCAAATGGCTCGAAGCGACGTCCAAAGTGTGGCGCAGGGGGGGGACCCGACACTTTGCGTCTGTTAGCGCAAAGAACAAAAGCCCCTCGCGAGGCGATCGGTGGCGGGCTGGGGGAAAAAAATTACAAATCAATGGCCCGCCAAAAGGGACAAAGTCGGAGACAGCGACGAGACGTCGATGGCACACACAAAAAAAAAAAAAAAAACAAAAATGGAGGCTCGTCACGCGCGCATACAATTGGGGGATGAGCGATGCGGTTCAACGAGTTGCAAACGGTTGCCGGCGTTGGGTTAAAGAGGAACAAATAGCTGTGGCTCCCCCCCGATTACGCCAATTCATCTCCCGGCGGGACTCCGTGATGTAACGCGCAGAAATGCACACGGCGCTCAGTCACACTTCCTTTTTTTGCAGTAAGGAGGCTGTCAATTTGACACTTGATTGCATTTCGGCTCCTTTTTTTTTTTAATTATATTTGGTATTTTTGGGTGTCGCACTGCAGGGCCGTGGAGGAGGAATTAGAGAAAGAACTATCGAAAGACTGTCATTCACACTCGTCAAATGCTCTCGCGCACGCACGGCGGTTTGGGTATGGTACGATGGCCTCCAAGCGCCAAAGCTGAATAAATGAAACCGTTTGCGACAACGGCGTCTTAATTCCCGCGTCGTGACGGATGTGAAGGGTCGCCCCGACTGCCGATGAACGGACTGCGGCTTCTCGTGGACAACATGAGATGCTGCAAGTGGTTCACTGAGAGGTCACGCGCACGCCTTGTATGTGCCGCCGCCGCCGCTGCTGGAGTGCAAGGCACGGAGGAGCAGAAGGCGCAATAGTCCATTCCGCTCAAAATGGCAAGACCACGCACACACACACACACACATCACAATTGCAGAAGGCGTTGATCGACTCAAGAAGATTTGTTTCGATTTGAGGACGCGTTCTTCTCCCGTAGGAAATCACGTCACGTGGACCAATTCCAACCCAAACACCACTCAGTCGTGTTGAGGGAGGGCAAACAATTGGGCACTCGCCAATGGCCAATGTCCGTCCATCCATTTTCCGATCCGCTTTATCCTCACAAAGGTCGCGGGGGGGGGGCGGCGCTGGAGCCCATCCCAGCTGTCTCCTGGCAGTAGGCGGGTGACACCCTGAACCGGTTGGCAGCCAATCGCAGGGCACACAGAGACAAACAACCATCCGCGCTCACACGCACACCTAGGGACAATTTTAGAGCGACCAATCAGCCCGCTATGCGTGTTTTTGGAATGTGGGAGGAAAGCGGAGCACCCGGAGAAAACCCACGCAAGCCCGGGGGAGAACATGCAAACTCCACACGGGGAAGCCGGGATCGAACCCACGAGCTCTGCACTGTGAGGCCGACGCGCTAACCACTGGCCCGCCGGGCCGCCCTGTGAAGGACCGAAAAGTTGCATTTTATGGAGGGGGCACGCTGACGCAGGACAACTTTTCCTTTCTACTTTAAAAGAACTTCCTCCAACCTCCAGGATCCCTCGTCATTCACTGGCCAACGGCAGAAACCGGAATGTTATTTTGCACCGATTTTAAGAACGTCCACTGGCGTCGTATCGGCTGCTCACTAACGCTCAACTCATGTGGGTGCTTTCGTGTTACGTCTCGCTTGCGAAGGCCATGTTTATTCTCATCGCTGGCGCCATTTTTTGGTTTAGTTTTTTAACGCTGACTAATCTAACATCTTCCTTTCCTCACTTCAATAATCTGACTACTGTTGCCTTGCAAAGTGCAAATTGCGGCACTAAAAAACGCAACTTAGTTACTTTTGAAATCAAGTAATCAGTAATTCAGTCGGTTACTTTAAAAGTCAAGTAATCCGGGGAGCCACCTGGTTCCTTTTTCGAGGGAACTGCGGCAACACCGTCAGAGGCAGGCAGGAATCGTGTGGCCAAAGAACGCACGCGTGCGTCGCTACCCAAATTTGAACCCGCAACCTCCGACGGGGTGAAGCACGAGTGCCAACCGCTTGAAATAAACGGCCCAACCAAATTTCATTGCGGCGCTCGTAAACCTGCCGCCTGCTTCGTCTGGGGCGGCAAAAAAAAAAAAACAAGTTACAAGTTGAGGAAGGAGATTGAGTGGCGGTCCGCTCGCTCTGGCGGGAGGAAAGCAATCAGCTCGCCGCGGGAACTTACACACCCCGCTCGCTCTTTGCATGCGTGCGCGTGTGCGCAAGTGAGGAGGTGAAATGGAAGAGGAGTTTGTTGTTTCCGCCGCATGACTCGTGGTCAGCTCCGATTACGACTGAGGCTGCTAACCCACGGCTACGTGACTTCTTCATGCATCCTGCACACACACACACAAATATATGCCCACGCGAGTTGTTTGTGTGTGTTGCTGCTACGTGTGCCTGAAAGCTTTGCAATTTCAATCTTTTGTCGTTTGCGCTGCACCACAAAATTGGCGAGGAGTTGTTTGAAGGGTCGGGATGACCATAAAAATTGATGTGCGCTCATTTCCATTAGCCCGTCTATGGCGTTTCGCTTATAGGTTAGCATTAAGCTAGCAGACGTTTGTTGGCCCTGCCCTCTGCGACCTGCCGCTCCGCAGCCGCATCATGTTCTTTCGCTTCAATTTTATTTCATTTTAGTTTGGTCAGTTCTCAAATTTAACGCTAACAATAATAATAATAATAATAATAATAATAATAATAAACGCTATGTGCTACATGAGCCTCATTCAAAACAAACATCGCTCCACGCTGAGGATCAGGAGCGAAAAAAACCACCAAAAAAAAGAAAACCACATTCCCCGCAAGCGAAATCAAGATTCTAATAAATCGACACAGACGGCACTTTGGGAAGGCGCGCGTGCACACACACACACAATTAGCGATAAGCACAAAGACTTGTGAAGAGGCCGTCCATAAGTCTTTCATCGCCTGCTGTGATTTTTACCGCGTCCTCGTACAGCTGCCGAAGATGACGACAAAAGCCCCCCCCGCCCCCATCTTGCTTTTCCTCATCCCCTCGCTTGCTCTCCTCCTTGCACATCACACGCACGCCATGATTGTTTCGCACCCTTAAATTATCCCACTGCCGCCGTCTGCGAGCTGATTGAAGGCCCCTGGGAGACGCACTCTTCCTGACACACACACACGCGCACGCACGTCGAAGGCAGTATTTCGACACCTTGCAATGTTTCACACAGCTCCAATACAGGATGTGTCCACCTTATTTTGTGTCTGTGCGCCTCTGATGTGCCAGACTGACGTCAAATTTTGTATATGTAACCCCAATGTTGAATATTGACTGTTATATTTCATTTTGCATGTACTGATAATGCAGCATATTCACATATGAAGCTCGAGCGTTGTATTTTTACACCGTTGTCAAAATGTCTACTTCAGGGGCTTACAGGCCTGTTTTAAGAATAGTTAAGTCAACAGTCAGGGGACGTTGTGATTTTCTCAGAGTTGTGTTGCAGTGAACTTGCGGAAGCTAAAAAGCCTCACTGAACACGTCAAGTCCAGCTGCGTTTAACTTTTTAGAATCAGTCTAACATTTTCGTGAACACTTGGACCTACTGCACTACTGTATTTCAATGATGGCTATGATGGTAGTACTTGGAGAGCTTCGTATTTTTTGAAGCAAAAGATTTGAGGACCGGTCGTCTATGCCACATGTTTAAAAAATAAACTTTAAATCCATTTCAGAAATGAAAAAAAAAACAAAAACCAGTTGAACAGTCCTTCAAATAAGCGTGAGCGCCCTCCAATGAGCTTTTCATGGCACGAAACAGTGACGACCAGGCAGGCGGGAGGTCAGTGCCTTGCTGAAGGGCAGCCAAGGGAACTTCATTAAAGCCTCACCATTGCCATGATGAACATGATAATGACTTGCTGCGTTCAACCTCCCCGCGGCTGGCAGTCAGCTATTAAAAAAACAGAGCCCGGTCCAAATTATGACCAATTCATGCGGCCATAAGGCAGTAATCAGTGGATGGCAGCAGGGGTGGCCAATGAGCCAGGATGCTAACATGTGCGTGCTGATGTGTGTTGTGAAACAAGAAGAGGGGGAACCCCGCTGTACAGCATCCCGCCAACAAAAATATGACTTTAGGATTTGTTGAGCGCCGCATTCGAGAGGCTCCAAACCAGTACGAGTGCTTAATCGCTTCACTGGCATAAAATGGCGGGCGCAAAGTGTTTGTTGCCGTGCTATACACGGGTTCAGACCAAATACGTAAGCTAACCACACATATCTTTTGCACAGCACGCGGATAGACGAATTGGACAACAGACAAATGGAAATGTATTCGAACTTACCTTGCTGGTGCTTGGGGAGGAGAACGACATGCCCCTGCTTGAGTTAATGAGCCACCATGTTAGCATATGTTTTCTCCATTACAATTAAAGGGCCTTACAAAACAAGATAATTGTACCAAAAATAGTATGTTTTGAGGGACGTGTAGATGACTAAAAAACAGCCACGGATATGATTACATTGAAAGACACAACATGCTCCTTTGAGCTGCTGTTCTTAAGCTAACGGCCATGCTTTCCATCACCTTTGACTGGAACGTCGCCACTGCCAACATGGCCGCTACATGGACGCGTTTTTGCCTGCTCTAGTCTACGCTACGTAAGTCTATCTAGAACAGAGGAGCGCACATTTCGGCCAATTCTGAAACTGTCAAACTTCAACAGCGACTTTTAAGAAGCGATCAGACTATGGCCTGGATTTGAACAACAAAACTGAACAACTTCTACAACTACTCAGTTCTAACAATCAATTTGATTTTTTGAATAATGATGTTAAAACATAATTGATTGGGACTGTACAAATGGATGAAACACATTCGCAAATAAAGCCACGAACAATTTGAATGGCGTAACACGTTCAAACACCGCGCAAAAAGGCCCGAGCGGGGATTCGAACAGAGAACCTCCGAAGTGTGAACCGGGCACACTCACCACTATCACTACGCCGCCTCTCACTTGGACGGGATTGCTGCATGAATAGTAAGCTAGAAATACTTTGACGCGTGCCGCGCATGCGCAACACGGCGCCCGCACGGAACGCGCGTCGTACGCGCACACGCTCGCAAACTGCGGGAGGCAAACGTGCGCACAACTCGCACTCGGGAAAAGTCCCCACAGGCGCGCGCGCTCGTTGTGGCACGCACGCACGCATACGCAGTGTAGTGGTTGCTTACCGTCCTCGTGCAGCCGCTGCAGGCAGAAGCCGAGGTTCCTCCGCCACGCCGGCATGATGATGATGATGATGATAAAGACGAAGAGGACCAGGATGAAGATGAGGTCCTGTCCTCAAGGTTGGTTCAACCGAACGACCCCCGGCTTCATACACTCCCGTACCTCCCCCTTTCTAACCTTCTCTCTGTTGTCAGGATGACAAGGAAGGAGAAGCGACGATGGTCGCCGCCGAGACCCACTGGACCGCTGCAGCACCTCGTCTACCCCAAACCCCCCAGCCCCACCACACACACACACACACACACACACACGCTCGCTCTTGCTCTCTGACGATGCTGCTCTGTGTTTGTCCCACTTCAACTCTGTTTGTCGTTCCCGTTAGGATGCCACTTTTCCCCATAGAGACTCATGGGGAATTATACAGTGAACCCCCACACATGGCTTTGCGTTCGTGTGTGTGTGTGTGTGTGTGTGGGTGGGGTGGGGTGGGGGTGTGCACTGTTTTATGCTCGTTGTCTTTGGGTTCAAAGCAATTGCAAATCAATTACGCGTTGCTTTGATGGCATTTTGGTGTTGAGGAACTATGTAGAAGTCAGTTGAGGAGCATCATTTAGAGTCAGGTCCACACATATCGGGACTTTCATTTTTTTGACATTTTTGTCCGCAACGGGACTCGGACTAGTGTTCTCCGATTGCGTAGCCCAAGCAAGTCTTGATAGACCAGAGGTGGGCAAACTACGGCCCGCGGGCCAGATGCGGCCCGTTGGGCTTTTTAATCCGGCCCGCCGAAGGTTGCTACACAACACAATTAAGGTTCGATATAAATGATTGCATTCATTTCATTTGGACTTGTAACGACAGGCATTTCAACGGCAGGCGGCGCAGTTACTTGAAGTTGCAGAGCACAGGGAGGGAGGGGGAGACGATACGGAAGACAGCAGTAGCGCCAACTCAAGCAACTCCCGTTCGATACGACGGAATAAGTGTGTCCGCACCGCTATTTTCAACGAAAAGGAAGAGTAATGGCCACGGTAGAGAAAGTGAAGTGTATCTGATTAAACGAAGCGGGTTACAAAGTACGAAACATTCAGGAGACGCTTGGAGTCTGAAAGACTGAAATCTACAAGACTTTGAAAAACGAGAAAGTGATTTGTGCTCAGTCCGATTCTGGCTATCTCCATGCCCAGGGTGAATTGCTTGCGGCTCGACGGACAGTCGAGTAAATAAAGGTTTCCCGGAATGGTTTGACTGCTAGCGTGCTAAAAACCTTCTGCAAACTGGACCGCTAAAAAGAGAGGAAGCGAGTCCCAGAGCGCTAACTAGGAGCATAGAAGACGTCCCATGTCTGGCTTCAAAAGTTGTCTGCGCGACATCAGCTGAGCAATGCTGTCATGTGTGGTGATCGAGGGGAGGTCAAGTCAGAGACAATGAGTGAGTCGAAAGAAAAGCCACCAGGTCTCTTACACGTCTCATTTTGGAGCAAATAGTCCTAACTTTGGTATATTTTGTCATATACCTGTACTGTTGCTGCAGTTTTTGGCCAACATATTGTTGCACTTTGTTGCTTGTGTTGTCACATGTATGTTGCTCACATACTTGAAACTTCATACAGGACATATACCATAGTTGTTTCACTGTTCTCATTAAAAAAAGAAAAAAGGTATGGGAATACTTGTTCTGTTGATGTTTGGTATGGACTGTCAACATATACATTTTTTATATGTACCGTATCTTGTCCTGACACGGCCCACCTGTCAAATTTAGAAATCAATGTGGCCCCCGAGCCAAAAAGTTTGCCCACCCCACGCCACCACTTTGAGCTAAAGCAGCACTTTGCCGCCACCTGGTGGCAACAATAGAAAATCACTTGGACGGATCTGATTGAGAAATGAAATCTCACCGAAATTTTAGTTGTAACTGTCTAAAGATGCCACAGGGTAGTGGCAAAGCGCTCCTTGGATGGAAGGAAAACTCCTCAATTCACCTCAGAAATGTTCCTCGGCTTCAACATGCCACAAGATGGTGGCAAAGCCATACTTATGTCTCAATGAAGACCGTTGGCACCAAAACGGGGGTAAAGAAAAGTACAAAAATGCCTTCTGTCGTTTTATTATGATTTCAAGCAAAAGGGAGGAAAGAAATAAAGACAAAATCGTACAATTGTCTGGAAGTATTCAAGTCATCTAACTTCATATGACTGAGGTTTGGGCACAACAATCATTTGCATACATTTGAAGGAGATATCAAAGTCCCACCCCAAACAGAAACACCCAAGAAAGTCGAGTTAGATTTGCTATCTCAAAGTTTTTATCACTGTACTCAGTTTTAGGCAAGAGTAAATGTGAGCGCGGCAGATGTTTGTTCAGTGTGTGCTGTATCTACTGTGGTCTCGGGTCTCGGTGGTTTTGATGAGCACCTTCGAGGGCGAAGAGCCGCCGGAGCTCTGGTAGTGACCGTTGGAACTTCTGCTGCCTGCAGAGGAAACGGCGCAGTTTGACAAAGACGCGACAGGAAGCAGGAAAAAAAAAAAGGAAAGATGGAGGAAGCAAAGTCGCATTTTCGGCACGTTGACGTGGAAGTTTGCATTTCCTAGGTTGCGCTTCATTGTGACAGCTCAAGATGGAAATATTAAGGTTGGTTGCACACTCCGTACTGTTGACAAAGTGTTATCTTGCTTAAAAAAAACAACACACCCACATACAAATTGGAAGCTACATTTGGAGCCAACGGGTTGTGTGAAGCACAACTGCATTGAAGGCGGTCCCGAAATTTGGGGGGGGTCTGTTTGTAAACAAGGCCAAGTTAACCAAGTGACTTTTTCAAGGTCACCTGCAAGCAAAAAAACAAGTCGGAGACAAGAGTGGAGAGTTTGCCGCAGGTCTTGTCGCCAACGCGAACGACGCCTTACTGTAGTTGCTGACGGCCTGGATGTGGAGGATGGACTGCTGGCCCAATCTGCGAAGCCAGCAAAGGCGGGTCAGCCAAAAGTCGGAGCAGACGCCCGCTTCCTGTCCCCCTCACCTGTCCTCCTCGCCTTCCAGCAGCTTCCTGTAGGTGGCGATCTCGATGTCCAGAGCCAGCTTGAGGTTCATCAGGTCCTGCGGGTCAAGCGCACACTTGGGATCAAAGCCCTCAAGCGCATTCGGGAGTTTTGTCCTGCGACTTGTCAAGGCTTGAGGGAGACCCTGATTAGTTGCGCGGGAGAGGCTTGAGGGGGGGGGGACCTTCAAAGAGCTTCAAAGCGAGCCAAGAGTGTTCTATGGGCGGATGCTTGCGGTTATCAACAGCCAGTCTGAGCCCAAGAGAGCAAAAACCACCAAGCTCACACACCAAGCTCATTTTCTCTGCTTTTTGGTCAGGAAAAGGTCATTTGGGTGAAACCAACCTATGTGCTACTGCTGATGAAAGAACAGAAAAAGGTTTTTTCTGGTAAAAGAGTCGATGCTTTCCTTTGGGAGGTCTGCTGCTCAATTGTCGCAGACCACCAATCTGCAAATGGCAGTCAGACTGCTCAAAAACGGCTGACAAGATAGCAAACTGCCTTGAACACGGCTGGCAGGCAACGACTTTCTGACGGTGATACTTGGGAGTTTTTATTTATTTATTTCTGTTTAAAAAAAAAAAAGAAAAAAAATATATATATATATATAATAAGCGCGTGTAAAATGTTTTCCATATTCAATCAACGCCAAGCCATTAAAAACCAAAATCCTGACCAAGCAGATGTGTTCCGCTGTCAAAATGTGCGCCCCATCGCGCTATTTCGCAGCGGAGCCCAAAAGTGTGGCGCTGCCGTGAAGTGAGCGGTACCTGGTACTCTCTGAGCTGGCGGGCCATGTCTTGCTTGGCTCTCTGCAGGGCGTCCTCCAGGTCGCGGGTGCGAGCTTTGGCCTCTTTCACTGCCATCTCCCCGCGGTCCTCGGCCTCAGCCAGCTGGCTCTCCAGGTTGCCGCGCTGAAAAGCATTTCACACACACACACACACACACACACCACCGCAGAGATTTCTCCACTTCGGAGGTGGTGTTGCAAATACACCAAATGGAAGGATGGAAGTAGAAACATCTTAAAAATGGTTATGAAAATAATGCTTGAAGCCAGCGAAGCCACAAAAACGAGCTCTACTCAGGAGAAACAGCATATTTTGCCTTGATTTGAGGTTTTTAGTCATGCATAGATGTGAGTTTTTGCAACGCCGAGGGCGGCAGGAAGCGGAGGGCGGCGTCGGCCGGTACCTGCGCTTTGACGGCCTCGATCTCGCTCTGCAGGCGGCCGATGAGGCGATTGACTTCGCCCACTTCCCCCTTGGCCACGCGGAGCTGGTCTCCGAACTGGCTGGCCTGCACTGACATCTGGTCGAACTGACCGCGAGGGACGAAGGGACGGACGCCAAGAAAAATGTACAAAATACAAATGGAAATGGGCAAAATTATAGGGGGGGGGAAAAAAAATCAGCCCCAAAAAAGACATAAATTGGCTGATATCTGTTTTTGTTGTCAACTTGAATACTAACAGACAAGGTATCGTAAAGCATTCAAAGGTTCTGCCTGTAATTCAGATCTGCATTTTTTTCATTGTTAAGGAACCAAAACGGAGTTAATTTATGAATTCTATATAATTCTTTATTATTCAGCTAATTAATTGGTTGGCGGGATTTTATTCTGCCAAACATGGGTTTACCCCCCACCCCAAAAAAAAAAAAAATCCGCATCTGTTGGGGCGTTGGACAAGTACCACATGTGGCAGGCGGGCTCCCTCTAGCGGTGTGCAAAAGAACCACTGCCTGAATACAGTTCAGCTGTGTAGTGAGAGTTGTGGTATAACATTGAAATATTTTTCCTCCTCCCAAATAAATCATAACGACACGATTTGCCGTCATAGTTTGAGAAGCCCTCGTTGACAGCGCATTGCCGCACTCACTGCACATTTTCCCCCTGCCCAAAACCCCCATCGGCGTGAAGGGAAGTGGGGCGCTTTGCGCTCGCATTCCGCGACGACGTACTTTGCTCTTGTACCAGGCCTCGGCCTCCTCGCGGCTGCGAGCGGCGATCTCCTCGTACTGAGCTTTGACCTCGGCCACGATCTGCTCCATGTTCAGGCTGCGGCTGTTGTCCATCTGCAGCACCACCGACGTGTCCCGGATGCTGGCCTGCAACTCGCGCAGCTCCTGCCGACGCAATCATGACCACATCCACTCGAGTCCTTCAGGTTACAACAAAGCGATGCGATTCGGTTCGTACCTCCTCGTAGATGGCGCGCAGGAAGTTGATCTCGTCGGTCAGAGCTCCCACTTTGTCTTCCAGGTCGGCCTTGACCATGTAGGCCGAGTCCACGTCCTGCGCACATGGAATATTTCAAATGGGACGTTTTTGTTTTTCTTCCCACGTCTTTCGCGAGTGCACAGCTCCGCTTTCCAGTCCAAGAGAGACACGAATCGTTGGCGGCGGGTGTCGTTTTCCCTATTGTGGACTCGGATGATACCCTCCAGCTCCATTTACACGTGCATACAAAGCAGGGGGTCCCTCGAGGAGTCACACCGTATGATCATGTACAGCGAGTGTGTGTGTGTGTGAGAGAGAGAGAAAGACCTTCTTCAGGAGGACAAAGTCATTCTCCAGGTTGTTCCTCTTGTTGATCTCGTCCTCGTATCTGCGCACAGAGTCAAGCACTGTAAGAATCATTTTTATAACATAACCAGATTAGCTTTATTGTCACTGCGAGTGCAACGAAAAGGAAGACTCAGAAGGCAGCCGAAAGAGTGAGTCGTTTGTCAAAAGAAGAAGAAGAAGAAGAAACAATCACAGCATTGGGCTGTCATTCGTGTGCTTCTTTTGAAAGTAGTGACAAGTGGCGCTGACTTGTGCTTGTAGTCTTCCACCAGGCCCTGCATGTTCCTCAGCTCGCCGTCCAGTTTGCTCTTGTCGTTGCTGACCAGGTCCATTTGCCGCCTCAGACCCGCCATGTAGACCTCAAACAGCGGCTCCACGTCGGAGCGGCCCGCGCCCTGGCCCCGCAGCAGCTCCAGCTTGGTCTCCAGCATCTTGTTTTGCCGCTCCAGGAAGCAGACCTGCGACAAACGCAAATCCACGCGACTCCAAGTTGGCGCTCATTAGGGCAGCCCGCAATGCTTTTCAAAATTCAGCCACCGCAGCCGGTTCAATTTAGCATCATGAGATTTGGTCGACATGCCGAGCAGGAGGAGACCTGCAAAAAATGTTCAAGAAGCAATGTTGGAAAATACACTAAAAGACAGAATAGTCGAGTTCGTTTGTGTGTGTGTCGATCTTTCTTTGCGAGTGTGGCTTCTTGAAACATTTTTGTGAATCTACTCATGATAGACATGCCTACAAAATTCATGTTGGTGACCAAAGCTGCCTTCAAGGCCTAGTTTTTAATAATGATGATGATGATGATGATGATGAAAACTGGACAACATGATCTACCGCTTGGAACCAAAACGGCAGACTTCGTGTGTCTTTTCAGGCCTGGCTTCTTGAGACCTGTTTGGGGGGGGGTCCACTTATCATTCCTACCAAATTTCCTATTGATCTGTGTGACAAAATGCTGTAAGCGTTTGCATTGATGGTCAAAAGAAGTCAGCTCCAATGGTGGCTTGGATTCCAAGCTTCATGTCTGCTTGGTTGCGGCGTCCCTCCCGGCTACTGTCGAGCGACACACAAAGGCTGCTCTGTTCATATGAGAATGAACCCCGAATGGTTTGATCAGGTTACGGGAAGCTTAAATGTCCCCGCAACGACGGTTTCAATGACCTCTTGCAGTGTTGTCACCGTCGCTTTCGACGCTACGCTACAGAAGCAGATTGTTTTCCAAAAGGAATGTTCCTTTTGTTTATCGAAATGTAATTTAGCTTGAATTTTTTGTTTTCCAATAAATGTCTCTTTATGGACATTTACGCAACCAGGTTGACAGCTAGCATGTGAGGTGCTAAGCTAACAAAAATGGAAGTATTTAACCATCGGCGTGAGTGAATGTTCCAAGGTCAGGCAAACGTTGTCACAGTCCAATTGAAGCGCTGCTTTTATTCGTAACGTAATCTAACGCTCAGATAATACTCATTCTACCCCTTGACATATCTGTTGGAAATCAATTATTTTGTATGTATTGAAAAAGCACATTCAATTGACCGTTTCCTTGTCAGTTTTTTGCAGCTCTATTTTCAGCTAGCCTGCTATATGCTAATCCTACTCGCTGTGAACGCATTTAGTGTTTGGGTTCGCTAAAAGACATAGTGATGGTTTTCCCGGTGGAGATTGAATTTGTCCAAAATCGGATGCTGCATCATGAGTTATTTTGTTTCTGTCAGTGAGAAAACACATTTTGGTGACCAGTTCATTGTCAGTTCCACGCAACCTTGGTTGGCGGCTTGGTGCTAATCTAACTAGCGGTGAAACATTTCATCTTTAGGATGAATAAAATGCCGGCATTGGGGCAGTCTTGCTAACTTTTGGGCTTTCGGCTTCATCCATACAACATCAAATGCTAAGCTAATGCTACGTTCCATCTCCCACTTTCCCGGGAAGCTTTCGGGTGATGATCGTTTGACTGTAATGGGGATTGCGGGATGAAAATTGGAGGTCAACTGCCGTGAAAGGGATCCGCGCTGATGGGAGGAGGCGGCCACAATGGCGGCATTGTGTCGGCTCGTCACCGACGCCGTGAGAAAAGAGCATCCAGGGTATCCATGTCAGCTCAGAGCTCACTTTCTCTGTGAGACAAAACCTCCGCTTGTCTTGTTTGCACACCACCACCACCACTTCCATCAGTGACCGCAGCAACTGCACTTTTACTTGTTCAGTGATGGCTTTTTCTTTCCCCTGGGGAGGGGGGGTTGCGAAACTAAGTCGGGCCAAAGAATGAGCTTCAAATGTATGGACCACGCTGTAAATCAGGTTTAGCTTTTTTGGCTTTTGTTTGATTTTTACAACGTGCGTGAAGGAGAGGGGGTGCACCAAGACTGCCAGGATGATACCGCTACTCTTGACCTTTATTTCTATTTTGCCAATTCTGTAAGTTGAAAAGAGGGGGTGGGGGGTAGAGCCGATAGATTTTCTTAGCTTTGGCCGGCATTTGGTCAAAGCGCATCTCCTTTTCAAATAGTCTCTTGCCCTGCTGAACCCACTGACGTTAAATTTTGGACTGCTTTGCAGCCACTTCTCTTTTGCAAAAATGTGGATTCATTTTTGGAGAGGCAAAATTCCTGTGGGTTTGCATTTGTTCAGTTTTGTGCCCTGCTTCACTCCTTGAGATGAATTTTTGGCTGCAGCTTCTCCTCCCCCAAACCGTTCAGACAGGGCGCTACGTTGTCATGGGCTTAGTGGCTATTGTTGGGGTTGCGTGAAAAATCGAGCTCAAATTTTGACTAGGTATTTTTTTTCACTACAGCGTTCAATGATAAACTGCAACAATGAGTCAAAAGTACAAAACAGCCGAACAACAATATGAAGCGTTTCGTTAAATACCAAACCTGAATAGCGTCACCTTATCAATGAAGGCAACAAAGCGGTTGTTGAGGCTTTTGATCTGCTCCTTCTCGTGGGCTCGGCTCCTGGAGAGGCTCGGGTCGATCTCCAGGTTCAGGGGGGCCAGCAGGCTCTTGTTGACCGACAGCGACGAAAGCGGGGCAACGTGCAGGTGGCCGCCGCCGTTGGCCACGCCGAGCGAGACGCCGCTAAAGCCGGCGGCGGGCGACCCCAAGCCGCCGGAGCGGCGGACCGAGCTGATCCTCTTGCTGCGGCTCAGGCTCATGATGAGGAAGGCGAGGGCGGCTGATGTGTGCACACGCTCAGGTGTTGGCCTGCTTTCATAGTAAGTGGCTGCTTGGGGGCAGGGGATGACGAAGAGGGAGGGAGGAAGGGAGGGGTGGACAGGAGGAGAAAAGCGTAGCGGAAAAGGAGTAGGAGGAGCATAAAGAGGAGGAAGAAGATGTGGAGGAGGAAATGACAAACATGATCCAGCAGCAAAGATGGAAAAAGAGGAGAAATAAGGAGGAGGGGAGCGGGAGGAAGAAAAGGAGGAGCAGCGGAGGGTACAAAGGAGGAAAATGAGGAAGAGTGACGACCGAGTGGAAGCTGAGATCAGAAGGCAAAAAGGATGAAGAAGAAGATGGGCAGTCGGAGGTGAACAGGACTGCCGAAGGAGGATGAACAAAGGAATTAGCAGCAACACGCAAATTCAACACAATTCAACACAATGACAAACAAAACCTTGTGTTCATATTTGCATTTTTTTTTTAATAATTACATACAAGTCGGACACAGGTGTGTGCTTCCTGTTCCTGATTGGTTGGTCAGTCAGAGCCAATTATTGATGGCCATTTGGAGGGAGTGGCTGAAGGGGGGGCGCAATGTTGAGGGCTACAAAAGCACCATGGCAAGGATGAACATGGAGGTTTTTTGGGGGGTCAACAGGAAACAGTTGGATTAAAAAAAAAAAAGTCAATTCTATTTATTACAACCATATCGACATTGTGAGAGGGTGCGTGCGTCACTGCTCCGCCTGCTGCGTGTCCGTGATGGCCGACACGGCTCCCTGGCCTTTGCTGACGTCACTGATACACGCCCACTGACCATCCATCGACTCCTTCCACAACGTCACCTACGCGCACACGCACACAAAAGTACAGCACGTGCGCACACCCTGCGGATAAAAGGAGAAGATGGCGCCGCCAACGCGTACCTTGTTGTCCCCGGACACGGCCAGGATGTTGCCCGTGATGGACCAGCTGACGTGCCAGACCACGTCGTTGAACTTGTGCAGCAATTTGGCCGTCCAGGCGTTGCCGGCGGGGTCGTCGCACGTCCAGATGTACACGCGGCCGTCCTGGAACGCCGGCGTTGGCAAAAGTTCACAAAGGGCGGCGCCGGCGCGAGGCTCCGGCGGGCGACCTGCCGTCATCTGACCTGCGAGCAGCTGGCGATGGTGCTGGTGGGGAGTCCGATGGAAGGGGCCCAGCCCACGTCTCTCACCCAATCGCTGTGCGCCTCCAGCTTCTGGTCCTCCTTCCATTGGCCGTCCTCCTCCCTGCCCGACGGCAAGTCGCATGCGCCGGTCAGGCGGGCATTTTTGGAAGATAACCAAGGTTACGTAACACGTGCATTGTAAAAGACAGCCGGAAGCCTCGGCGGGGCCAAAAAGTTTGACTGTATTTTAGTTGTCGGGACTTGTTTTCACGCTGGCATCGATTATCTGCGAATGTCGATCGGAGGGCGACTTACTTCCAGAGTTTGACGAGGTTGTCGCAGCCACCGGAGACGAAGCGTTTGACGTAGTTGGGCTTCTGTCCCGACGGCTGCTCGATCAAGCTGCCCGGCACCACGGCGGGAGCCCAGCTGACCGCGTTGCAGCCGATCTGGCGCGCACACACAAACAACGGGAGCAAATTGGGTAACTTGCCTGGCTCCACACAACGCACATGACCAGAAGTCATTAAAAAAAATGAACAACCAAACAAACAATAAAGAAATAAGGATGCGACTTTTGCTTAGCGATGTTCCCATAACATTTTTTCTTCCAGTTTATCAAGGGGGGGACACAAGCGATAATCAACAGTTCAAAATTTTAAAAAAAGTCTTACTTGATCACATGAGTAAACACGTCATACAATGTTCCTTGTTCTCCGTTTTAAAAAATGCCACACAGCCACATGCTCCCTTGAACCCCCCCCCCCCCAAGAACGAGAAATAATCCACGGGGTAGAAACCCCACTGGTGCGTCCAAATCAGGTAACGGGTGGGGAGCGGTCAAGCGCGTCGGTCCGTTTGGGCGCCACTGACCGTGTGCGCGTTGTTGATCTTCTTGATGTCCCACTGCTGCTCTCCCGTGAAGGTGAGCAGGGAGATGGCGCCGTCAGAGCTGCCGCATGCCAGAATCAGGCCAAACTCGTATGGACCCCAACACACCGAGTTCACTGCATTCAAGCAAAAACACACGCACACGTCAAGAGATGAAACTTTAGCGTCGTTTTGCCCCCCCCGTCTTGATGTTCAGCACAGAATGGACCAATACGGGCAACCTTTCGTCGAAGCATATGTAAGGGGATTCCATAAAGTCGGGACAGGTGTTCAGGTCAAGTACTCTCCTAAGGGGCCCTTTTGGTCATTTTTTTTTTCCCCATGTTGCTGCTCTGACAAGTATTTCCTACTTCCTGCCAGACGCTGGGTGAAATGGGGCGGACACGCACCTGACGACTCGTGTCCCGTGTATTCGTACATCTTGTCCCAGGTGCCGTTCTCCTCCTTCCACACGATGACTTTGCGGTCGTATGAGCAGGACGCCAGGATGTTGCCGAACATGGGGTGTGCCCACGCCACCTGCCACACGGGACCTTCGTGCCTGAGGGAGCCGCAAAAAACAACAACAAAGGGGTTCAAACTATAGCGCATCCCCATTTATCGCGCTGCGTGCGGCAGAACGTGGTGTTAAATTGCAGACGAAGAACTCTTCATTGAACCGGATATTCCTGGAAATGTAAAATCCCGTTTAAAACAGTTGCTTCAAAATTTGTCATTTTTGTGGGCTTGTGAATGATGAACCATGATATAGTGGAGAGGCGCCATACAAGCTGACGTTTTTTTCTTTTTGGGTGAGGGACCTTTTTGACTCGGCAAAAAATATCGCTCACCCTCGCAGGTCGGCGACGAGGATCTGTCCGCCGTTGCGGACGTCAAAGATCTTGAGAGTGCGGTCGGACGAGCAGGTGGCCAGGCGGGTGCCGTAGTAGTCCATCTGAGCGTCATGCTGCAACACATCCACAACAGTTAGACACACTTCCTCTCTGGTACAGCTCGACCAATAATTGATGTTATTGATTACTTAGAATGTCTTTGTCAGAAGGATTTTTGTTAAAATTATCGTGAGTGGAATTTGATGCAGTTGAATGCTGGCAAAATGACATTTCAAAGCTGAACAAGATCAGGAGAACGAAAGTGAAAGGTTTTTATTTAAAGGTCATTGCGGTGAGAGATTGTTGAATCTGAACTTTGGATCAATAAATGTTAATCGATCAGGATTTTGCACACAAATCGAACTACTCACGATCATGTCCTCGTGTGAGGTGTCCACTGTGTTAATGACAGAAACCTGAAAATTATAAACAATACACACACTTTTATTGCATTATCACAGAATTGACAACTTCAGAAAATGTCGTTTTGGTGCGCTTGTCCAAAATTCACGTAGCCGCTATGCTAACACGCTCGCATGCAAGCAGATTGATGAAGTCACACACACAAAAACAAGCAGGTTTATCTGGGCTTTCAAAGAAATGTGAACGGACTCACCATGACTACAGACTGACGGGAAGCCCTCCAGTAAATATTTTTAATATGTTAGAAAAAGGGAGAAATGAGAAGCGAATTTATTGCAATTTCGACGTGGCAACTGCCCGGGACGCCGCTTCCGCCTGATGCGTCGCCGAATATCCTCCGACAGAAACACGGAAGTAAAAGTTGCGTCCGTCTTTCCTTTTCGCTAATTAAAAAAATCTGTATGAAGCAGGGTATTATTTTAAAGTTTCTTCACGGGATTTAAAAAGGGTATGTGTGTATATGAAAAATAAATATTCATGAAGATGATCTCTCTCTCTCTCTCTATATATATATTATATATTCACTCACACACACACACATTTGATAAAAACAAAACACTGTTTTGAATGAATAATATTCTTTATTGAATAGTATTGTAAATGTGTGTGGGCTGCACTAACCAAGATGCTAACACACTGACGTGATGTTTGGTGAATACTATACAGACGGGTTGAAGTCACAAGACAGACACCACTCAATACAAAATAATGCATCTACTATTATTGGTGTTAGCTTTGGTAGCTCCCTCCTGCAGATAACAATCCAAATGTATTTACCGGTAGGTATCTTCAACGGAGATTCTAACTCTGGAATGTCACTGCGTTACATGTGACAGGAAAGCTCAAGCAAACAGGACACTCTGGAACCTCAAAGAACATTTGTGCGTGTTTTGAGTGCGGCAATACAAAGACGGAAAATATAATCAAATCCATTTCGGGGGTGTCAACCAGGAAGTGAAGCGAAGAAGGTGGGTGGGGTCTAGTGCTGTGTCCACTTGATGCTCTTCAGGTCGATGCCTTCCTGCACCATCTCCCACAGAGGACTGAAAAACAACCCCCCAACAAGTTTATTGGCACTAGGCATCGACTAAAGGTTTTGCTTTATCTTTGGCTTTTTGGGGCACTTCAACAAAGTGTAATGAAATGAATGTTCTTGTTGTGATGTCCCACCTCATCTCCCGCAGTCTTTTAACATGGTGGATGCATTTCCCCGCCGTGAAATCCACTTCCTCCTCTGTGGTGAAGCGGCCAATTCCAAACCTATTCAACACACGCGCGTGCATGTTTGCCAAGGTGGCTTTTGTAGGATGAGTATAAGATTGATGCCGCCGCCGCCGGCATACCTGATGGAGGAGTGGGCGAGATCTTCATCGGCTCCGATGGCTCGGAGGACGTACGACGGCTCCAGAGAGGCTGACGTACACGCGCTACACAAACACACGCATATGCATGTATTCAGTAATATTGTGCGCTTTTGTGAAGAGTATAGCAGAAACTCGGGCTACAAACTTAATTCATTCCGTGCGTGGGTTTTGCAATGACATTTCTAAGGTAAAGTTTCTCATTGAAATAAATGGGAAGGCAATTACCGTATTTTCACAACCATAAGGCGCCATTAAAAGTCTTAAATTTTCTCCAAAATGGACAGGACGCCTTATAATGCGGAGCGTCTAGTGTATGAGCCGAGTTCCAAATCTTGACTGAGAGCCGACACGCTGTTTATATAGAGAAAAGGCGGAAGTGGGCGTGAACAGGCATGCAGGAAAGCAGCCAGCCAATCAGTGAAGGGTGGGCGTGTAAGTGGCTGCGGGTGAGACCAACAGTGCGGGAAAGCAGCCGGCCAATCAGTGAAGGGTGGGCGTGTAAGTCGCCGCGCATCATTTCTGTGGAGCCACACGGCAACGAGAGTGACTCTGACAACGAGATCAGTGTTTTTTATGGACTACCGATACTTGCACAATTGTTCAATTCGGATACAGAAGATGAGGACTTTGATGGATTTCTGGGTGATGATTGATAAAAAAAACGTGAGTACATTGTAAGATGGCTAAATAAAGTACAACCGATCTCAGTTTTGCTTCCGTTGCCTTGTTCAAAACGTGTTTTTAGCATGTCTTAGCATGCTATGCTATGCTTCATGCTAACGTGTTTTTAGCGTGCGTGCATGCATGCCGTATGTTTAAACTGGCGTATGTTTTACCACGCCTGGCTGCGCCCAATAATACGGTGCGTTTTGTGTATGTGTAAAATACAGAAATAGCACCCGTTACTGAGACTGCACCCGACAACACGGTGCGCCGAATGCTCGTGAAAATACGGTAATCCGTTCCAGTTGTTTTCACCACTTTTTCTACTCTACTCTTTAGTTTTGGTAGGGTCAGTGTTTAAATTGTCATTGAAAAAAAAAAATGAGTGGGTCTCGAAATTTCAATCAAAATGCTCTGAAATGCAGTGAATGAATTGAATATGATTTGGGAGGTGAGGCTCACCTGCCGGACGATAGCGCAATGTCCTTGAGTGCCATCAGAAGACTTTCTCCCTCCACATAGGCAAACGACAAGTTGACGCACCCTAATGAAGGCACAGACACACACACACGCACTCACGGTGATGCTACACACGTCAGTGTGTGTCAACGACGCGAGCTTCAGTCTACCAGGGTAGCGCTGCTGCGGATCTCCATTCATGACCACATCAGGGAGCTGAGATGTGATCGTCTGGACCAGACGGTTTGCCAGCATGGACACTCGTTGGTGGTCGTACTACGAAAACACACACACGCAAAAGAAACATTTAAAAAACAGTTCAGACACATTCCAAAAACACGTGAGCACACAAACACACAGACCCCCATCTCTTGCTGCGCGATGCTGCAGGCGGCTCCGAAGCCGACCGCCAGCGGCGTGGGCACCGTCCCCGAGCGCAGACCCCTCTCCTGGCCGCCGCCGTTCTGCAGGGGCTCCAGCCGCACCCGAGGCCGCCGCTGTACGTAAAGCGCGCCCACACCTGGCACGCACGACCGTTAGCTCACGCGAGCGCATTCACGAATCTTGACCCGCTAAAGGGAAGACGCAACAGCCCCCCCTCGTACCTTTGGGCCCGTAGATCTTGTGGGCGCTGATAGACATGAGGTTGATGTTGTCGTCCGACACATCAATGGGAATTTTCCCAGCGGCCTGCGCGGCATCCGTGTGGAAGAACACGCCTTTGGAGCGGCAAAGACGACCTTATCACAAGGCCAGGAGGGAAGGCGGAGGGGGGGTGTTATTTCTTCATTTTGGTAGCATTTCTCTTGGCTTATGCTTCCAGAACATCTCATGTAGACATTAAGACTCGTTTTGCAATCCGATTTCAGCATCTGATGGGGTTGGTTGTCATTTTCATCTCATGTGCCCACGGCCTTCTGGATCGGCAGTGGTGGCCCGCATTACTTCGAGTCTATTCAAAATGTCACATTTGTTCTTTGCCCTCAATGAGGTCAGCATTTTGCCCGGCGTCTGATTGGGTCATCGGCGCAAAATCTGTTCCGGCCAATTTGAACGGGCCACACAGGATAACGGAGGCGTGGTTACCGATCTCCTTAATGGGCTGCACGACGCCGATCTCGTTGTTGACCGTCATGATGGACACCAAAGACGTGTCGGGAGTCATGGACGCCTCCAGCAACTGAAAACAGAAGCAAGACCAAAAATTCAGTCCTCAAAAATATTGTTGTCCGGGCAAGGTTATAATTGAATCATGTTATCAGGATACGGATTTCGTGAACGTGCAAATTAATTTCACATTGTTATGAAGTCCTTCAGGTTAAAATAACGACCAAAGTTTTGCATGAAAATGTGCTTTCGGTGGCGTGAAAGTCGCACATACCTCGAGGTCGATCAGTCCGTTGGTTTGCACGGGCAAGTAGGTGACGCGGAATCCCTCCGCCTCCAGAACGCGACACGAGTCCAGAACGCATTTGTGCTCCGTCTGCGTGGTGATCACGTGACGCTTCTTGCCCTGGTAGAAGCGGGCCACGCCCTACGCGAACCCGCCAACGCCACGCACAAAATGTCAGCGCTTGCCTTGAGAGTATCCAGCAGCAATTTGGAAACAAATGACTTTAGATGGCTGTCCGGACATTTTGTTTGTGATGTTTGGGAAAAGAAGGATCAATGAGTGATGACGTGGGCTACTGCTACATTAGCTTATTTGCATACGCCGGCCAGTATTGTCATTTTTTTAGATAGATTTTTTTTTTAATCGGGGTTGTTGAGTTGGATCCTATTTGTGACTTGAGACACGTTTTGAGCATACCTTAACGGCCATGTTGTTGGACTCGGTGGCTCCACTAGTGAAGATGATCTCTCGGTGATCGGCGCCGATCAGATCGGCCACCTGCTGCTCGGAGAGGCGATGACATCATATTATTTTTGGCAAACAGAAGACAAAGACATTTTTTTCCTACCTTCCTTGCGGTCTCCATGGCGGCCTCGCTCTCCCAGCCGTAGGCGTGCGTCCTGGAGTGAGGGTTGCCGTAGTAATTCACCTGGTAGGGTAACATGGCATCCAGAACGCGAGGATCCTACCGGTTAAGATTAAAGATGGAATCCTTTATTGTCTTTTTTTTCTCTCCTGAAAATCTCAGCTGTTTTTCTGCTCAGGAAAAATCAGCATTGCAAAATTTCTTTCGCGCCAACTAAGACTGTTTTGATTTCAGTCCTTGAAAGCACCTCGTGGAGTCAAGAGTGAAACTGAAAGTTTGCTTCTGCCTCTCCCGTGACACAGTTACAATTTGCCCTCACATTTCTTATCGTATTCTAAATGTCAGAAGGGGAAATACATGCCATACCATTTGTGTAAAGGGCAAGTAAACACATTTGTTTGCCCATGTTAGGGCCATCACTATCAAATCTTTTAAGAATTGACTATCCTATTGATTTTACCATTGAATTGTCAAGTAATCGCTCATCAGATGAGCGCCACTGTCTCAGCAATTGCGGTCCACTTTTTTGGGGGGCAGGCCATAGGGAATTGAAGACTCCCTAAATACATTGTTTTCTACACAGTTCTGCAAAGTGAGGTGGTTACCATGGGTGTGGTGGCCTGGAAGTCCATGTAGAGGGGCCGCAGCTCATCTTGGACCAAGTCTTGTTTCTTGATCAGTTCTATGGATATGTATATACATATATAGACTTAAATAGATAAAAAAGTGTTTTCAAAAAATTAAACAACACCATATCATCGGTTATGTTTGTTTTCTAACAGCAGCAGCGTGTCCCCAGAGTGACCCCGGATCTGTAACTGGCCGAGTGTGGCTGGTCAGTTAGTGCTGAGTCATTCCCAGTCATCCTTTTCTGTACACACTCGTGATTTGGGAATGCTTGGGGAAACAAATGAAAACATTTAGAGTAACTTCTAAGTTTGTAATCAAAATGTGTGTTTTTTTAATGTGCAGCAGCCACAACGCTGTGGAATAAACTGTCTCTCTCTGTCTGTTAGACAAACCGCTACTCTGCAGTGTTTTCCATATGACAAAATGTAGGTTTTATGTTTTCATGTTTATAGCGGTTTTTTTGTTTTGTTTGTGTTTTACCATTTTTGATCATGATTTTTGTTTTTGACACTTTTGTGTCAACTTCTGATGTCTTTAAAATGAGCTATACAAATTCAGTGGTATGGTATATGTACGGCGAAATGACTTTCCATATGGATTACCGTTTACTTTCACTTTCATAATGAATTACTTACTTGACAAAGGAGAAACGGAAACGTCTGTCAATCATTCTTTCTTTATGATGTTTTTTTCTGGTTTATTTGTCACGCTGTGTTGTTTTTATGGTTTATTATTTAGTTTATTTGATATCTTAGCAAGCAACATGCATAAACACAACAGAGCATTCTATTTCTCGAATACGACGTTTATTATATACTGTCATGATTCTGTTAAGGGACCATCTGATTTATTTTTGTGACTTTGCATCTTAAAAACCAGTTCAAGTTTGGTCACCGCAACGAAATCAGTTTTAGCTATTATATGAATATTAAAAGTATTCAAGTCGACATTTGTGTTGGTCCCTGTGCCAAACTGCGTCACTTTCGGGTTAACATCATGCTAGGCTAACAGCTAAGAGGTTCGGTCCTCACCTTTCCGTTGAGTGCTAGCGGGGGCTCTCTGTTCCCAGCTCAGCCGGGGACAGAGCCACCGTAGAGGCCAGCAAAAGCGGGAGGACGCGGTCCTTCCCGAGGAGAGCATCGTGGACGTCGGGAGACTTTCAGCTGGTGGGAGACAACAGCACGCCTCCAACGGTAAAACGTTGCAAAGTAGACACGAACACTCTTTTCAAGTGAAGTAATCTGCAGTAGGGAAACTTGCAGACTGACTAAATCCTGTGTGCGAAGAAGGCGTAGAAAAAAACTATTTGGTAAGAGTAGTGGAAAAGAGGTTCACAGACAGGTTACTTATGACATCTTTATACAACGTCACCCATAGTAGGCGGACATTTTCTTGTGTTTACTGCGCTCTCATTGGTCGATCTTACGGAAACATAGGTATCCGTCCTCTGGTTGGTTGGTAAATATACCAAATCGCAAAAGACCGGAAGTTTTTCTGGTCATATTCCGCGCTCTCATTGGGCTTCTCTGACAGGAAATATATTTTGTCGTCTTCTGGTTGGTTAAAATCGGATGTGGAAGTTGTGTCTCAACGTACAAACAAAGCGTTTCATTTTATTTCTCATTAAGAACACACAATTCAAAGTGGACTTTCCATCGTCATTAAACACTACATTTATTTCGGGTTATTTCCAGATGGTAGTGGATGAGCGGAAATTCCTGCGTTGAAGGCGCTTTTATTGGCCGATCGTTATGGAAGACCGTTTGCCCCTTTCGGAATGGTTAAAATTGAGCGTCGAATCATATGTCTCAGCCAGAAAGACGCGTTTTAACACTCAATTCTTGGTGACAATTAAATATCGTTTAAAAAAAAACCCAGCCTCCACACAGTGGAAGTCACAACCTCTATCTCCGAACTCTTTCAATTCAGTTTCTCATTTCGGAGGCGGCCAACTAGGTGGCGACAGCGAGCTCGTAGCTCACACAAAGCGGGGAAGAAGAACGATTCTTGTCTGCTGCAGGTGTTTATTAGAAGTAGCCATGCACGGAATATTGCGGAAAAAACATCGATTAGACTTCTATTAATAGAATACCGACAAGGAAGACAGCCCTCAAAGGCGGAATTTGTTGTTTGGCTTCAGGGTGAGCGGATCCGTTTTGTGTCACGTGAACGAAGCGACGCAAGGACACATTCCTCACAAACTAGCGTACCAAGTCACCACAAGCTAGTTTCGACTGCTAGTTCGAAAGTACAAACACGGAAAGTAAAAATAGGATGCCAGCTTGTACGTGCCAACATATAAGATCATGTTTTGTTATCACTACGCCGAAATTGTGTGTGTTTGCCTATGTATCGTCTTATTACGTATTATGGCGTGATTTGTAGCTACACTACAGTCTCCAGATAAATTAAACGGCTTAAGTGAATCTTAAATTGGCTGACTACACAAAAGTCTCACTTTCTGTTTAGAAAATAAAAGATTTGAATTGTGCAAAATGGTCAAAACACATTTTTAAAATGCATAAACAGGTCACCAGCCGCCTCTGTCGCTATGGGAACGACGATGAGCGAGCCGTGCATCTACGACAAGCTGTCGGAGAGCATCGATATCCTACGCCAATCGGGCTACCGCTACGGCATGTCCGAGCGGGAGATCGAGCGCTTCATCAAGCGAATGCTGGAGACCAACGAACCTCGACGCGAGCCCCCACAGTTCCCCCTCCTCAGGGCCACCGTCAAGGTGGGGAGGAGTGTGGAAACCGCCTTTTTGGGGGATTTTGTTAATTCATTAAAATGTTCACAAGATTTGGTCAAGTCTCTATTGTGTCGTCACACCAAAATGCTGCTATGGTGCGTTGTGTGGTTTTTGTGCAGTTGCTTGTTGCACTGGGCTTTCTGCTTCTGGCAGCGCTGGCCTTCACTTACCCCCAGAGTGAGCCGGACACGGGCACCGCCCGCCCAGGATCTTGCAACTGGTCATCGCCGCTCAGCCACGTGCGACTGCTTGCGCTGCCCATCGCCAAGAAGTACAATCTGCAAGGTAAACAAACACACGCACACACACACACACACACACACACACTCGTAATAACTGTTGACAGCTGACCAACCTTCTGATTCAGTTGGCCATTGATTGAGTTGTGCTGCATTACTTTTGGACACACGCGCAGGCTTCCATGAGTGGTGGAGTTCAGGCTCGCTTAGACAGAATCTGGTCAACTGCTCGGGTTGCGCCGAGATCTCCTCAGTTGTAGAGGTGCCGGAGAGCCTACGCGGTACTGTCACGCTCCGTCGTGGACCCCAGCTTGTCCTGTTAAAGGTAAAAAAAAATAATTTTTTTTTTAATTTGAGGTAGAATGGTTGGGTTTATTGTACTGGTGTGATGGTTTTGTGTGTCCCAAAACCGATTTTCCACACTGATTTAAAACATTACACAATTCTGACCCATTCCTACCCGGCCTGGAATTGCTTTTGTAATCATTGCCGTGTCGCAGGGTGGCGAGTCGCTCAGCATCGAGCGGCGACAGCTGGAGGAGCTCTACCTGGCGCACTCGGCTTCCATGTCCGTCTTGCTCGAAGATGACTACGATGACAGCGGCGACCACAACCCCAACACGGGCCTCCCCAAGGGCCCGCCAATTTCACCCTGCTATGGTAGAAGGCGCACATATACACTCACACTCCATCAAGCATATGGCAGCTAACCAATTGAGAGCATTTTTTAATTTGTATTTATGTCTTTTCCATGAATGACTTTCTTCTGGCTTGTGATTGGTGAACGTGACCTTGCATTGTGGGCATCACAGCGCCACCTGTTGCGTCATTTTAGTAGCCTGCCAATTCATTTTCGTGACGCAAATTTTGTGTGGATTCCGGGGGTGGGTTTGGCGGTTGTGCTCGCAGGAGGTTCAGCTCAGCGACCAGGGAGAAAGTGTTAAGGTGGCTCTTTCCCAAGGCAGAACTCTGCCCCCTGCTGGACAGTGCCGGCACTGTCTTACAACGCTGCCTGGTCACACACAACACCGACGACACCCACAAGCAGGTCAGTCCCAAATATAATTGCATAACCAATTGAAAGCTTTTTGGTGGCATATTTATCGCGTGTGTGTGTGTGTGTGTGTGTGTGAGGCTGTGGGGGTTTTGGGCTGGCTGGTGGTGGGCGAAGGGCTTCCGACGGTGCGAGTTGTTCCCATTCCGCGATGCCAGAAACACTGCAGTTCCTTCAACCTGTGGCTCAACCCCGGAGACATGGGTAACGCAAACCTGGCAACTAACAGCAGCATAGTATCGTTTAGGATGATGGATGGGTGTTACGGTACGTCATTTTTTTTTTTTATCCCTTAATTTGAATTTAGGGGACAGGGGGTTGCGCTTTCCATAGTTGAAAGGACGTTTACATGATTGAACGTCTGGATTTGTGAGAATAAGTGACGTAGCAGGCATGCGGGTCGAAAGCCGAGCGCTTCACTCCCGTCACGCGTGTTCCTTTGCGGTGTGCAGTGTACGCCGACCCTCGCTACTGGCAGATGGCGCTCTTTCCGGGACAAGGACAGAACATCGTGTGCGACGGCTCTGCGTTTTAGCACTTGGGATGGCGCCGCCCGTCTTCCTGCTGTGGTCCCATCTCGAGGAGATGGGTCAAAGAACCGCAAACGTGGCGAGACAGAGCACGACACGATAAGCCCTGCGTGCCCCAAAAAAAAAGTGACGCTAAGCTGAACAATCAAGTGTTGTGAAAAGGTCCTGGAAGGACTCACCTTCATTTTTGTGTCACTTCCCAGGACCTGCTTACAATTTTTTAATTTTGCACAAAATATGAAAAGCTGCTTCTCTTGTTTCTTATTTATTGCCACTCTTGGATGTATGCGACACACACAGACAGTATGCTGTTTCATACCTGCTGAAATGTTGCTGTACTCTGCAACAACTCGGGACCAAAAACATGGATGCAAGACGAATTAAAAATATGAATATACTTATTTAAAAAAAAGGGTTGTGCTTTAATTGCTGACAGGAAATGCTGAGGTTTGTATTTGAAAACAAAATCATGCACAAAATGATTTCATGGGGATTTTTTTTTCTCCTAAAAAAATAGTGGATGATCTTCATTTGTCAGAAATTATTTGATTTTTGGTACTCATTTTCATACCTCATGAGGGAAGTTATTCATTGTGCACAAGTGTAGAGTACAAGCAGACACGTTTCAACAATGGAACACATTGATTTCAATTTCAATGAATTTGAATTTATTTTAAATCTACTTGAAAAGCAATTACATGTACTGAATAGTTTTTAAAATAAGTTGTCTACAAGTATGTATTTATTTACAGTGGACCGAATAGAGAAAATCTGCAAATAACTGGCACCCATCATTTCCAATTCACCCCCCCCCAAAAAATATACAGGGGGAACACGGCAAAGAAAATATGCAAATAACAGGTTCATCTACAAGTGCACTGTATTATTGTTCTTCAGCCATTTGATTTCCAAATGAAAAACACAACCAAGATTGTTTGTTTTAATATGAAAAGTAATCTGACATTTCCTTCACATTCTCAAACCAACACTCGTAACATCAGCAAATGACATGAAACCTCAGCTCAGTGAGCGCCTAACCAGTAACAGATTCTTGTTTTTCCTGTCACAAAAGAGGATGTCAAAATGAACCAAAGAGCGACAAACATAATGTTCCCAAGTGGCTTCAAAAGGTGAGTAGTTCTACTTTCTTTTCCCGCCCCATGCAGCATACACAGCCTCTTTCCGTTTCTTCCGATGGACCACACGTGTGAAGTGAAGAAGGCTTCACTGACGTTGCCATTCTTGTGAGGACGGCTCGCCGCAAGTGCTCTCAAACTTTTTTCTGTCAAGAATGGCTAAATAAGAAAGGGCGCACAAAGTGAAAGGTGCTTGTAAAAAGTCGTATTGGTCTTCGTTTTTTTGGTACTTGCCGTCGGAGTCACGTGGCTCCCGGCAATAGCGGCGACGACTCGGAGGCTTCGGGTTTGTCGGGGATATCGGCGGCGGCGGCGAAGCTCCCCGGCGGCCAGTCGTACAAATGGTCGCACTGCACCACCACTTCGGCTCGGAGCTTAATTTTCTTCAAGGGATACGCGTACATGTCAGCACAATAGTGGCGGTGAGAAAATGCTGCCTGGGAAAGAAACAAAAGGGGGGGGGGCGAGTACCTGGAAGTCACGTATGTACGTCAGGAAGAAGCTGATGAAGGACAATGCCAGGGACCACTCGCACGTCGTGCTGATGATGTGAGCCGTGAAGCCCTGGACAAAAAAAATACAAATCTCAAGTCCTGTAATAGTCGTTGCCATGCCGACTACACTTTGCTCTTGATCCAATTAAGAGCAAAACTGATCAACTGATCAATATTAGCGAGGAATCCGCCCAGTCAAGATAAGAAGCGTTTTTGACTCGCCAGCCCAGCTTGGAAAAGGGCATCCAACATTAGAAAAAGAATTGTTGAATGGTACATTGAAATAATCACAATGTAGTTAATTATAGATGATGTTAAAAAGATAAGGTTATGTTTAAAATATTTTCAACACACGTAAAAAAATGACTTTACATTTCATACCACATTCCTCAGAAATTAAACTCCCCTTTTAAAATCTTTTTACAACCGATTTGTTTTGGTTTTGTTTTTTTGGGAAGTCACCCGCAGTGGCTCAATGGAACAAGCGCCACCCACCGTCTCTCCGGGCGACCAGTGCAACTTGCGGGCGATGTCCACTCCGGGCAGGCTGCTGTACATGACGACGGACGACACAAACACTGAGAGGCAGAGCTCAAGGAACGCAGCGACAGGAAAGGGGCCCAACAATCGATCCGACTCCCCAACGGCTAAAAGCCAGCGTCGGTACACAATGTTGCGCAATCAGCAGCCCCCGACGCACCGGGCTCCGGCACTCCTTTTTTGGGAGGAAACTCTTGAAAACCTGAACAGGCACATTTGAACAACACTTTCTTTCCAAACATGCCCGATGTTGCGGCGCCGCCGTTGCCGTTTGAAGGATACTGGTGACGATGCTTGCGAAGGTCCACAGCGCCACAGCGAGGCGGACGTGGAAGATCCTCGCGCTGTGCGCGCGAGGCTGCATGCGGTGCGACAGCAGCGTCTGCGCCAGGATGTACAGAGCGCCCACGCCCAACGTCAGCACGGCGCCCAGCAGGTGAACCGAGAACAGCGTGGTCTTCTGCAATGGCGGAGACCGACGGTCATTTCAATGGCGAAAGAGGAGTTGTCTTTCGAGCGCCCTCAAGGGACCGCCCTTCTACGTTAACCTGAACATGATTCTGGTTTTCCCTACTTTACTTGAGAATTTATTTTCTCAAGACTTTGACTCTGTTTCCTTTGGAAACAGACACACGGGAGCACAATGAAGTTATGATGATGCTCACCTGAAAGTTAGCCACCACGCACATGCCCAAGGAGCTGAAGAGGCCCAGCAGCAGCCCGTAGCGGTTTAGTCTGTGGACGCATCGGTCATCGCTGCTCATAAGCGTCTCCACTTGTTTGTAGCGCACGTACACAGTGGCCATGCCTTACACACACACACACACACACACACACACACACACACGCGCAATAGAATGGTGCCATTAACATGAATGGAAACGGCCTGTTGTGTTGCATGTTTGTTTTTGCTCTACCTAAAAAGGCCGAGACGTCCAGCATGATACCAAACACGCACCTCTCTGGTGCCATCGCTCCCGTGTCACTGAAAACAACAACAAAGAATGTGATATAGAAAAAGAGACGTACAGATCACAATGACTGGTGCCACAACGGGGAAATGTGCAACACATTACATAACATGGTACCTCCACTAACAAGTACGGTAGAAACTTCACAACAAACAACAAAACTTTGTTTTTTAAAGAGTTAGGGTTTTTTTTTTTGCACTACCAAGTGAAGTTTCCTGTCAAACTAAACATAAAACAAAGAGAATTACGCATTTAACCAATCCACATGTCTGCCTTATTAGTCAGAGAGCGGCAGCCATGAACTGAATTAGTTGTCGTTACTCGCCGCAGCGTAGACGGCGACTGGGTTGACACCGTCTCGTGCTGAAACGTAATCGTTTGACAGGGGTTTGGCGGCTGTTGGCGGCCGCGATGGCCAGGACCGGCCCGGAAATACACTAGCCATTCAAGAAAATTAATTTCCTGAAATTCCCCAAAAAAGCCAGCCCACCCCTGGGGGGGTACCTTATGTAGGGCACCAGAGGGTCTACGTGTCTTAGGACCACCGCCGCGACGTAGGTGAAGACGAACGCCGACGCCGTCCACACCACCAGAAGGGTGGGCAGGAAGCTGAGGCCCTGCTGGAACCACCACATGACCTTCCTCTTCCACTCTTGACCGCGTCCTAGCACAAAATGAACACAGGATGATTTGATAATGATCAGCAATCATCCTGAAACCGACTTAACCGCTGCTGCCCACTTGATGAGCGAATAAATGATCACTTGGATTACTCAATCATTTAACAAACCTCGAATGCTATGAAGCGAAAAAGTCGGAGTCTTAAAAGATGATCGCGGTATAATTTTTCAAATGATTGTGTGACATCTTGTAACATTCAAATTAATGTTATATTCATTTATTTACTTACGTTAAATAATGAAATGAATAAACAAGTTCCCAATTAAGTGTACAACCTTTTGATTTATTACTGAAAACTGTTTCATTGCTATGGTTTTGTTTGGGCGGGTTGTTGAGCTGAAAACAAAATGAACACATTGTTCAATTACGACTTCTCTGACAGTAGTCATGAGAGAGGTATGCAGTATTACATCATTTTTTTATGGCTGTCAAGGAAGTGTGCAACTGATCAAATCGGTGACGTGCGTACAGTTTGGGATCGGACTAATTACTGGCCAGCGTGTGTCCTAACTTAAATCATGAGACTTTCCCGCCAAATTAAAGCAGCCACCACATCGTTAAATTCTTGTAGAGACAAATGCAAAAGTTTGCTGGTTTGTAAACTACTGAGAGCGAAGTCGAAACGAAAGTGAAACAGACATTAAGCGATTAAAGAAATAATCCCTTTTGCGCGCCAGACACAACGAACCAAACTCCAAAGACAAATGCCACACTTTAAAAACACCGAAACTAAATTACGTCTATTGGAAAAATGATGATATCGGTTCTGAAGCGGACGGAAAAGCCCACGCCATCCGGGGAACATTTATGAACTACCATTCCGCTAATCAATCCCTTCTGGCTTTCCTCTTACGCTAACAGCTTTGTTGTCCAGCTCAAAGTCCGAACGATGCTTTTATCGGTTGGGATTTGTTCTCATCCACCCCCGCGCTCATTAATGTGGTCCTACGGCAAACTAATAAATGACACTCACGTTACTCAAGGAAGTAGGAGAATCCTCCACAGCAAACGGCGTAGCTCATTTCAAACGCGGACTTTGCCGATTGTTCATTGAACGCCGATTATCGTCAATTTGGACTTGATGTTTTTTTTCGGCAGGTGACAAAGTAAACGACCCGAGCACCCGAAATGCAGCTGTCAATCACACGAATTTATTTCGTGATGTATTACGCATGCGCCAAAACATCACAAGTCAAGCTATACTACGCATGCGCTAATCGGGCATCCTGTCCTCCCTCAGTGAAAAAGCCGGCTCTTTTTGGCTCTCAAACCGCTCTTTTAACTTTGGCTTTTCTTTTAAATATTTATGACAAATTTAGCATACATTTTGATATGCCGACTACACTTTGCTCTTGATCAATTAAGAGCAAAACTGATCAACTGATCAATATTAGCGAGGAATCCGCCCAGTCAAGATAAGAAGCGTTTTTGACTCGCCAGCCCAGCTTGGAAAAGGGCATCCAACATTAGAAAAAGAATTGTTGAATGGTACATTGAAATAATCACAATGTAGTTAATTATAGATGATGTTAAAAAGATAAGGTTATGTTTAAAATATTTTCAACACACGTAAAAAAATGACTTTACATTTCATACCACATTCATCAGAAATTAAACTCCCCTTTTAAAATCTTTTTACAACCGATTTGTTTTGGTTTTGTTTTTTTGGGGAAGTCACCCGCAGTGGCTCAATGGAACAAGCGCCACCCACCGTCTCTCCGGGCGACCAGTGCAACTTGCGGGCGATGTCCACTCCGGGCAGGCTGCTGTACATGACGACGGACGACACAAACACTGAGAGGCAGAGCTCAAGGAACGCAGCGACAGGAAAGGGGCCCAACAATCGATCCGACTCCCCAACGGCTAAAAGCCAGCGTCGGTACACAATGTTGCGCAATCAGCAGCCCCCGACGCACCGGGCTCCGGCACTCCTTTTTTGGGAGGAAACTCTTGAAAACCTGAACAGGCACATTTGAACAACACTTTCTTTCCAAACATGCCTGATGTTGCGGCGCCGCCGTTGCCGTTTGAAGGATACTGGTGACGATGCTTGCGAAGGTCCACAGCGCCACAGCGAGGCGGACGTGGAAGATCCTCGCGCTGTGCGCGCGAGGCTGCATGCGGTGCGACAGCAGCGTCTGCGCCAGGATGTACAGAGCGCCCACGCCCAACGTCAGCACGGCGCCCAGCAGGTGAACCGAGAACAGCGTGGTCTTCTGCAATGGCGGAGACCGACGGTCATTTCAATGGCGAAAGAGGAGTTGTCTTTCGAGCGCCCTCAAGGGACCGCCCTTCTACGTTAACCTGAACATGATTCTGGTTTTCCCTACTTTACTTGAGAATTTATTTTCTCAAGACTTTGACTCTGTTTCCTTTGGAAACAGACACACGGGAGCACAATGAAGTTGTGATGATGATGATGATGCTCACCTGAAAGTTAGCCACCACGCACATGCCCAAGGAGCTGAAGAGGCCCAGCAGCAGCCCGTAGCGGTTTAGTCTGTGGACGCATCGGTCATCGCTGCTCATAAGCGTCTCCACTTGTTTGTAGCGCACGTACACAGTGGCCATGCCTTACACACACACACACACACGCACGCACGCACGCACGCGCAATAGAATGGTGCCATTAACATGAATGGAAACGGCCTGTCGTGTTGCACGTTTGTTTTTGCTCTACCTAAAAAGGCCGAGACGTCCAGCATGATGCCAAACACGCACCTCTCTGGTGCCATCGCTCCCGTGTCACTGAAAACAACAACAAAGAATGTGATATAGAAAAAGAGACGTACAGATCACAATGACTGGTGCCACAACGGGGAAATGTGCAACACATTACATAACATGGTACCTCCACTAACAAGTACGGTAGAAACTTAACAACAAACAAAACTTTTTTTTTTTTAAAGAGTTAGGGTTTTTTTTTTTGCACTACCAAGTGAAGTTTCCTGTCAAACTAAACATAAAACAAAGAGAATTACACATTTAACCAATCCACATGTCTGCCTTATTAGTCAGAGAGCGGCAGCCATGAACTGAATTAGTTGTCGTTACTCGCCGCAGCGTAGACGGCGACTGGGTTGACACCGTCTCGTGCTGAAACGTAATCGTTTGACAGGGGTTTGGCGGCTGTTGGCGGCCGCGATGGCCAGGCCAGGACCGGCAATACACTAGCCATTCAAGAAAATTAATTTCCTGAAATTCCCAAAAAGCCACCCCACCCCTGGGGGGTACCTTATGTAGGGCACCAGAGGGTCTACGTGTCTTAGGACCACCGCCGCGACGTAGGTGAAGACGAACGCCGACGCCGTCCACACCACCAGAAGGGTGGGCAGGAAGCTGAGGCCCTGCTGGAACCACCACATGACCTTCCTCTTCCACTCTTGACCGCGTCCTAGCACAAAATGAACACAGGATGATTTGATAATGATCAGCAATCATCCTGAAACCGACTTAACCGCTGCTGCCCACTTGATGAGTGAATAAATGATCACTTGGATTACTCAATCATTTAACAAACCTCGAATGCTATGAAGCGAAAAAAGTCGGGAGTCTTAAAAGATGATCGCGGTATAATTTTTCAAATGATTGTGTGACATCTTGTAACATTCAAATTAATGTTATATTCATTTATTTACTTAGGTTAAATAATGAAATGAATAAACAAGTTCCCAATTAAGTGTACAACCTTTTGATTTATTACTGAAAACTGTTTCATTGCTATGGTTTTGTTTGGGCGGGTTGTTGAGCTGAAAACAAAATGAACACATTGTTCAATTACGACTTCTCTGACAGTAGTCATGAGAGAGGTATGCAGTATTACATCTTTTTTTTTTATGGCTGTCAAGGAAGTGTGCAACTGATCAAATCGGTGACGTGCGTACAGTTTGGGATCGGACTAATTACTGGCCAGCGTGTGTCCTAACTTAAGTCATGAGACTTTCCCGCCAAATTAAAGCAGCCACCACATCGTTAAATTCTTGTAGAGACAAATGCAAAAGTTTGCTGGTTTGTAAACTACTGAGAGCGAAGTCGAAACGAAAGTGAAACAGACATTAAGCGATTAAAGAAATAATCCCTTTTGCGCGCCAGACACAACGAACCAAACTCCAAAGACAAATGCCACACTTTAAAAACACCGAAACTAAATTACGTCTATTGGAAAAATGATGATATCGGTTCTGAAGCGGACGGAAAAGCCCACGCCATCCGGGGAACATTTATGAACTACCATTCCGCTAATCAATCCCTTCTGCCTTTCCTCTTACGCTAACAGCTTTGTTGTCCAGCTCAAAGTCCGAACGATGCTTTTATCGGTTGGGATTTGTTCTCATCCACCCCCGCGCTCATTAATGTGGTCCTACGGCAAACTAATAAATGACACTCACGTTACTCAAGGAAGTAGGAGAATCCTCCACAGCAAACGGCGTAGCTCATTTCAAACGCGGACTTTGCCGATTGTTCATTGAACGCCGATTATCGTCAATTTGGACTTGATGTTTTTTTTCGGCAGGTGACAAAGTAAACGACCCGAGCACCCGAAATGCAGCTGTCAATCACACGAATTTATTTCGTGATGTATTACGCATGCGCCAAAACATCACAAGTCAAGCTATACTACGCATGCGCTAATCGGGCATCCTGTCCTCCCTCAGTGAAAAAGCCGGCTCTTTTTGGCTCTCAAACCGCTCTTTTAACTTTGGCTTTTCTTTTAAATATTATGACAAATTTAGCATACATTTTGATCAATGACTTGGTGAACTAAATATTGCACTCTACTGACTGCAAAAGGCAACAATTATCAAGCAAAGAAATGGCTTTTTACTTATTTTATTGAACATTAAAAAGGTTCCAAATAATAAACAAGCAACAAAATTAAACTTCAACCAACAACAATCAAACATGCTGCATCATAACACAAATAGTGAGTATTAACTGCAACAGCAGCAGTGAACAAAACAAAGTGGATCAGCTGCCCTTGAAATCTGTGGTTCTTCAAGATATGCCCTCATTTATAGTGTTTTGTGTTTTTGCATGCTTGGCTAATACAGTACTATAAATGAGAGTCAGATTGCTTGCCAAACGCCTTTGTGGTTTCCCGGACGGTAGGGGGCGATATGAACTGAAGACATCCAATTCACCAAGAAGAAGAAGAAGTACAAGCACAAGAACGGTACCACATCCGGCTCACCGAGCAAGTTTTTCCGCTGTCCACAAGCCCTCTTCTCAGTGAGTAATTTTAACATTTTAAACTGACTTTGCCGTTTATCTGTGAGTGTATAGATGTAGACAATTGGGGAGAGTTATTACGACTCGTTGCTCCTTTAATTTTATTGTTGTGACTCAACGTCAAAAACAACGTCAGCAAAGGGGGCAGCGAGCGAGCGAGCGAGCGAGCACGCCGCCGACAAGTAGACCTCAGCTGTCAATCAAAAAGCAATCGCCAACAGCGTTTGACTTGAATACTATTCTGTATGTTTTCCACACCAAAGTGCTATCAGCAGTGGAAGTGTGATGGCTTCACATCGGGGGGTGGGGGGAGGGGGCAAATTTGTTTTTCAAAACTATTCCCACAAATGCACCCGTGACTCATTTGTTTTTCGAAAGGAGGTTGCTCATTGTACTTGAGGTTGTGGGGAGAGCGCCGCGAATGGATCGCTCAAACAAGATGCATTGCGAGTGCGGGCACGTTTGGAAATGGACGGCTTGAAAGTCAAAGTCTGCCACTTTACGAAGAATGACTCCAATTAAAAAGAAAAAAAGAAACAACTTTTTTTATGGACTACAATGTGTGACTTTCCACTTTAGTTTTGTTTTTCTGCCTGACCAGATGAGCCACATGACTGGGCCAAAGACGCAGCCGCCAGACTCGGCGGACATGCGGAAGGGATGCCAACCTGCATTTGGACACGCGCGAGTACTGAGCTGTGTGGCGTGCTTGAAGAGCTGATGTCTGATGTCACGTTGCACCGCAAGGTGGAGGTGAGTGCGCCCGCCCGCCTGCCCGCCTGTCTGTCTCTCACTCACTCAACGTCAACTTCTGCTTCGTGTACTGCACAACATAGACAACCCGAGCATCATCAAGCACTTCTGGAATATGTTTTTAAACCTTGAAGTGGACCAAGTTAGTTTAAAAATGTGTCTATAGGGCCGTTCACACGGGCAGATTTATTTCGGACTTACTGCGCAACTGCTCCCCTCGAGCGTTCATACGTGCAACTTTGTTCCGGCTTAGTGCCCGAAAACAGCTTGTTTCGGATCAAATTTAAACCACCTCAGGGAGGTGGTTTAAAAATTTGCCCCGGAATAAATGCTAGTTTGCGAAGCAGTACCGAAGCAAATGTGCACGTATGAACGCAACTGGGTTAAATTTGCTCCAGAGCAAATGCTCGCTTGCGGGGGAGTGGCCTCGCTACGCGTCAGAGGAGTCCATCCGGGTACTTGCCAACATGCATCCTGGGTATTTTGCGCTTCAAAACATGGCGGGTCTTTTCTCTCTCTCCTGTGGCCTCTGATTATCGACCACATCGTTGATTTCTCCGGAGAAGAAGCCATTTTGTCACAAAGAAGGAGGGGAAATGGTACTTCCTTTTCCCCGCCTTCTTCTTTCTTTACGCATGCGCATGTTTTACTTCCGCATTCCTGTCGTTTTGCTCCGCAACAGGAACTGCCCGTGTGAAACCAAGTGGAGCTGTCCCGATCTGTTCTTGTGCTGTTACGCTCAGCGGCTTTGTACGTGTGAACGCTCTACAAAATGTGTTCCGGTGCAAATTTATATCACAACAAAATACTCCGGAGCAGCGCCGAAACAAATCTGCCCGTGTGAACAGGGCTCAAGTATGCATATATATATATATATATATATATATATATATATATTAGAGCTGTCAAACAATTAAAATATTTAATCTAATTAAAAACTCAACTGTCATAATGAACTCAAATTAACTAAAAATTAATCGTGATTACTCACACATTTTTTATCGTTTTTGAATTTCCTTTTATATTTTTTGTCCTATTTTCCCCCATTTTAATGCTCTCATCAACATGGAATCATGAATCAGTGTCTATGTGCAAAATGTTAAAAATATTCACTGAAATAACAATTTTGATTTTCAATTTGACATGAACATTTTTCACTTGGAGCAGTTATTCACACATTATCTCTCACACAATATTACTGTCCATCAACAACAGTGACAAAAATATTTTGTCACACAACAGCTGCTTGAACAGCTCTTTTTATGGAATCAAAACAGCGCAATATAAAGTGCACATCTAAGGTAAACTAGTGCTCAGCCTATCATTTTTCACGGCCCCCTGAATAGGGATTGTCGGTCAGCATGGAAGGATCTCTCGTTCTGTACTTTTTTGATCATTTATTGGAGCACTTTGCAGCAGAAGTAGTAGTAGTTGTAACAGAAGTATCAGAAGCAGGTAATAACCTAAACTACACATAAATGCAGTAAAAAATTAATATATCTATCTTTCTGCATCACGATGTAAATATGTATATAATTGACATTAATTAATACCTTTATTTAACAATACGTTTAATAAATAATGTAATCAACCCTGATTTCACTATGTATCATTATCGTCATCATTATTCATTGTTTTAAACGTAAGAAACCATACAACACAAACATAAAGTCGAATCGAACAAAAGAACTACAAGTCTTAATACTCAATCCCGGAAGTGGAGCGCCGGCATGATTAACCCAGGCTGAAACGCAATTGACTTCGTTTAACCCTTGTGCAGTAATACAGTTTGTCACGTTCTCAGTATTTGTCCCAAATTGGGTTGCGCTTTGAGGTGTGACAACTTTTTTCACTTTTGAATTTTTTTTCACTTTCAACTTTCAAAATGTTCAGTGGCATCAGGCCAAGACATACATATCATTACTTATTTATTTATTTATATTTGGCGCCCTCTATGAGCCACAGCAGCAGGAGTGTGTCAATCACACAGTCACTATGCTGCATATGTAAATAAAAAAAAACACCCAGTCCAAATCTTGCATATGACATAAATAGAGCCTTGAATATGTCACCAAACCGCAGGAACAGAATTGTATTTCATGCCTGTTTTTTCTGTAATGGCCATTTTAAAAAATGTGACATCAAACATATTTGTCCCAAATTGGGTTGCGCTTTGAGGTGTGACAACTTTTTTCACTTTTGAATTTTTTTTCACTTTCAACTTTCAAAATGTTCAGTGGCATCAGGCCAAGACATACATATCATTATTTATTTATTTATTTATATTTGGCGCCCTCTATGAGCCGCAGCAGCAGGAGTGTGTCAATCACACAGTCACTATGCTGCATCTGTAAATAAAAAACCCACCCAGTCCAAATCTTGCATATGACATAAATAGAGCCTTGAATATGTCACCAAACCGCAGGAACAGAATTGTATTTCATGCCTGTTTTTTTCTGTAATGGCCATTTTTAAAAACATGTGACATCAAACATATTTGTCCCAAATTGGGTTGCGCTTTGAGGTGTGACAACTTTTTCACTTTTGAATTTTTTCACTTTCAACTTTCAAAATGTTCAGTGGCATCAGGCCAAGACATACATATCATTATTTATTTCTTTATTTATATTTGGCGCCCTCTATGAGCCGCAGCAGCAGGAGTGTGTCAATCACACAGTCACTATGCTGCATATGTAAATAAAAACCCACCCAGTCCAAATCTTGCATATGACATAAATAGAGCCTTGAATATGTCACCAAACCGCAGGAACAGAATTGTATTTCATGCCTGTTTTTTCTGTAATGGCCATTTAAAAAAAAATGTGACATCAAACATATTTGTCCCAAATTGGGTTGCGCTTTGAGGTGTGACAACTTTTTCACTTTTGAATTTTTTCACTTTCAACTTTCAAAATGTTCAGTGGCATCAGGCCAAGACATACATATCATTATTTATTTATTTATTTATATTTGGCGCCTCTATGAGCCGCAGCAGCAGGAGTGTGTCAATCACATAGTCACTATGCTGCATATGTAAATAAAAACCCACCCAGTCCAAATCTTGCATATGACATAAATAGAGCCTTGAATATGTCACCAAACCGCAGGAACAGAATTGTATTTCATGCCTGTTTTTTCTGTAATGGCCATTTAAAAAAATGTGACATCAAACATATTTGTCCCAAATTGGGTTGTGCTTTGAGGTGTGACAACTTTTTCACTTTTGAATTTTTTCACTTTCAAAATGTTCAGTGGCATTAGATCTAGCCATACATATATAGTTTGCATTACTTTTTTCTTGAATAACAAAATGAGTATTGGGTTATGACTCTATATAAGTAACTCTAACTCTATGTGTCCAATATTGTGTATAGCGTTTATATAGATATCAGAGTGAAAAAATGTTGTACATGGTAATTAGAACCTTGAAAAAGTATAAAAGTCACAAAAACTATGAAAAATGTTGAAGTAACATACTTTATAACAAACAAACAAAACAACCAGCAACTAATATGCAAACTTGATAACAAAAACGAAAAACAAACACAAAACTTTTTTTTTTTTTTTTTACAATCAGAACAAATGGTTGTAGTGTGTTTGTGGCGGATTGGCCTTTCCACATCTGCCACAATAATTCGAAGCATGAAGCGGTTTTTCGCAAAAGCTATACGTATTGCTTTCTTTTTCGCATGTCCTCTTCCTGCAGCTGCTGCACGGGCTGCTGTGCAGCTGCAGTTGCAGTGTTGGTGTGTTTACGTGCATAAACAAATGTAAAACTCATTCATTCATTCATCTTCTGAACCGCTCGATAAATGTAAAAGTCGATTCTCAAAAAATAACACTTGATTTTCAAAACAACGTCCAGCCAGTAACTATCGTTATGCGTTGAGTTTGCGCGTGCTGCACCCTCAAACAAGCCAATCATGCCAATCAATCAGGGCACTGGGCATGCCCGTGCACAAATGCACATTGTGAGTGCGCGATCTACTGGCGTGAAGACGAGAAAAAGACTGATGAGCCCATCATTTCAAATGGCGTAAGTACACTCCTAAAACGTGGCTGTTTCGCCTGTGCTGAGCGCGTTCACGTGAGCGCGCGTAGCGCGCGTCACGTTCATTACGAGCCCACACGGCCGGGCGTGCATTGCATAACAGTTTGACCAATTCAAAAGTCGATTTTCAAAAATAACACCTGATTTTCCAAAAACACCCAGCTAGCAATGCTCTACAAACTGCATTACATTGTTTTGCGCGTGCGCGCGAGCGTGCACGTGCAAACCAATGTAATTTATGTGCAACATACGCGGGTGGGACATCTTAAGAGGTGACACCAGGAAGTTGAGTCTGTCTGGGTGACGTCTCTGCAAGAGACGCGTACGACCTCACATTCAAATGTGCACAAAATGGCGGAAAAATACTGCTTCGATGTCTTTGCTCAGTACTGTTCTATGTAGCGTGCACAAACGATCATATCCACACACATAGATGCAAATAGACCTCTCGCAACAAACTACACCGTTTATTCGAATGAAAATGACGAACTGGAAGTACTCTCAATGACGTAAAGAGTCGGCACGAAGATGATATCTTAGGCTAAAGCGCCATCTCGTGGAGAGTGAGGTAAAAACTCACTACCACAATTCTCAAGCTTTGATAGTATTGGTGAGCCGCCGGTGATGTGATTTGTGCAGAAATTGAGAAAAATGCGCGATAAAACACCAGTTTTACAGTCTATTGGAAATTTGAATTTATAATGGGCGTCAATATGCCAAATTTGGGATTTCTACTATCAAGGTATTCCAAATTTGTTACAATGTCATATATACCAACTGCAATGTTCAAAAATGTCCAGCTTGCTGTCATTTTGAACTTTGACCCCTTTTGACATCCTATGGAAATTTCAGCTTCGTAGGGTTATTTTTCACACTCTGGCTGTGTGTACAACTGTCTGACTGTCCAAAAATGTCCAAATTTGGGACAGATACTGCACAAGGGTTAAACGTCAGATTGCAGACGGACAAACATGACAACTACGCAAAAATGAGCTAAATAAAGACACCCCTGTGTTAGCAACATTTTAGCCCATGCTGTTTGCTTTGAAGGGCGGCCCGGTCCAGTGGTTAGCACGTCGGCTTCACAGTGCAGCGGTACCGGGTTCGTTTCCAGCTCCGGCCTCCCTGTGTGGAGTTTGCATGTTCTCCCCGGGCTTGCGTGGGTTTTCTCCGGGTGCTCCGGTTTCCTCCCACATTCCAAAAACATGCATGGCAGGCTGATTGAGCACTCTGAATTGTCCCTAGGTATGAGTGTGGGCGTGGATGGTTGTTCGTTTCTGTGTGCCCTGCGATTGGCTGGCAACCGATTCAGGGTGTCCCCCGCCTACTGCCCGGAGACAGCTGGGGTAGGCTCCAGCACCACCGCGACCCTAGTGAGGATCAAGCGGTTCGGAAGATGAATGAATGAATGTTTGCTTTGAAATGATCCATAGCTGTCGGTCTGAGACGAGGGGGCGGAGTTACGCACGTCAGCTGTGCGCTTGGCCATTAAGTGGTATTTCAGACTCGACGTGCTATGATGATAGCTCAGTTTACGACTGCAAAACATACAGGTAACTTTGGTCTTATCATTGGAACAATCTGGCAACTTTTTAAAAGTAAACTTTCCATTCATAAACTATTTAATTATCCGTTTTCGGTGTCTCGCGCTGCAGTGGCTGGCAAAACAAACGTGCGTGGACCTGTGCAGCACGCTTGATGTTTTGTTTCTGGTTTATTTATAGAGCAACGTCACATCCGCTGTGACGTCTGCCGCGTTAATCTCGCGAGAAAAATTTTGATCCCGATAAAATTCATTTAAATTAATGTCGATAAAAACGCGCTAAACTGACAGCTCTCATATATATATATATATATATATATATATATATATATATATATATGACTAACTTGGCCCACTTCAATGTCATTTAAAAACTAAGAAGAGTGTAATCATGTTGTTGCGGCAGTTATTTTTTATCTCAGTGAGAGAAGTCGGACGTGCTCGTGTGCCCCTCGGTGAGTCATGAGATGTCAGTGACATCACACATGAGCTGGTCAAGCACATGCTCCCATCTCGGGCTTGTCGTCAGTGTTTGTGTGCGTGCAACTTGAACTGGCCCACACAAAGATTGACCGGTCAAATGCGTTGACATTGTCATGTTAGCTTTTCTGTCCAATAAATTGTTCAACTTGAATTCGAGTCTTTGCCTAATCATGACCAAATCCATCCTCAACTCACTCGAAGCCTTTTTAAAGACTGAAGTCTTGAGCTCAGGCTTGCGCTTCAGTCACATCAGACAGTCTTTTCACTGTTCCCGTTGGTCTCCACATGACTCAAAACTCCAGGAATCGAGCTTTTGGGTCATGTGAAACCGACGGGAACAGTGAAAAGATGTGACGCAAGTCTGAGCTCAAGACTCAAGTGGCACTTTGAAAAAGTGCTGCAATGCCCGCCCCAAACCACACCCAATTTGACATCCGCCAATCGTGGTGAGGCCCCTCATTTGCATAACCCTCGCCCGAATTTGCATAACCACGCCCACTTCCCCCCCAAGTTCACAGCAATCTGATTTGCATAACCACGCCCCAAACAGCCCGCCAATCAGAGAATGTCTAATTTGCATAACCACTCCCCATTTCCACAATTACAGCATATCATCATGCTCCACCCACTTTCACAGCTATCAGCGAATCATCAGCCATCATTCCAGCCAGGCCACACCCACTTTCCTGGATTTTTTTTCTGCCTGGAAAAAAAAATCCAGGAAAAAAAATTTTGGGAAATTTATTTTGGGGAAAAAATTTGGTAAAAAATGTTTTTTTTTTAAAGTTAGATTGCGGTGATGTGTTTAAAAATGAAGTTGAGTTGAAGTATTCTTTGTAATCAAGCTTTATTTCTTTTGCAGAGTAGACAATCACAAAAGCAGAGGAACAAGTTGAAAGTTGGATGGCAGTCTGCTTGTTGCTGGGCGGCGAAGTGGTCAGCTCTTGAGAAGAACGTGGGACAGCGGTGTTGACCTGAGAGGAAAGGCATCCGTGAGTTACACGCGAGTCCATTTCTTGTGCAGACAAAGATGTGTTGGGCATGAAACTTACCAGGGAGATAGACTCTGTGTTGGGTCTTTCGAGAGCAGGAAGCCGATCGTGTTAGCTGCTGCCTGACGGAGAAAAAAAAAAAAAGTCAAAAAAGTAGTCATGATGGTGCATTGAACGAGTGTAAATGTCTCCTACTTTTCAGGCTGGCCCAAAGTTTGACTTCAGCACCTTGCGAATAACAGGAAGAAGAGCAAAAAGTGTCGCCTGCAGGTCGCGGCGAGCAGGTTACTCCCTCTTGTGGCACGGAGGACCCAAGAACAATCTTCCTTCAACTGAAGAATGAAATGAGGCTTGTTGAAATGAGACTTCTTACCAGCTCGGTTGGCCTGATCACCACGTGAGGTCTTTTACCATTCGGCCATTCTGCTGCGGAAATGTCGACATTTTTATATGTAGTCAAAGGCAGCCGACCACACGAGGTTTTGAAGGTTAAAAAAAGAACATAATTGGTGAGACGGTTGGTGTCTCTCGTGGCCGATGTGACGGCACTTCAACCTGCTATAAATAATCAAAATAATATGTCTTTCTTTTGTTTTGGTCTAAAGATGCACAAGAACACTATGATAATGTTGAAATTGAACATATCTTTTACAAAACATTTCATGAAGCACCTAAGATTTCCTGAGACAAATATGCAATGCACTTTTATCATTCACATATATGCATTGCAACTGATCCCACTGACTGTACAAAGGCACAAAACTTTAACAATTGGTCTTGAAAAATATAGTAATGCACTTTTAAGATTAAACGAGATTTATGAAGAAAGGAATTTTTAAACCACTTACATGAGCATATAAAATCTGAATGTAATCCCTGCCTACACCTTACAAACTAAGGAGAGTGCTATAATATGTTTCAAGAACAAAGTATTCACATGTCGATAGCGTCTGCTGTGTTGGGTCTGTCTCAGTGACAGACTGAGGCTGCTGTTGTCTTCTCTGATCAAAACAATGTTGTCTTTTCCTCTGATGAAAACCGTGTGTCCCCCTAGCGGATATTCCACGAATTGCACCTTATTAAAAATATTCATTCCTGTGTCTTTTGTGCGATTTTTTTCACTTTTAAATTATCCTGCGGGCCTGATCAAACCTCCTTGCGGGCCGGTTCCACCCCTGATGTATAGTAAGGCGTTTTTAGACGAAAAAAGCGACCATGTATAGTAAGGCGTTTTGAGCCGAAAAAAACGACCATGTATAGTAAGGCATTTTTAGCCGAAAAAACCAACCATGTATAGTAAGGCGTTTTTAGTCGAAAAAAATGATATAGTATAGTAAGGCGTTTTTAGACGAAAAAAGCGACCAAGTATAATAAGGCGTTTTTAGACAAAACAAACGACATAGTATAGTAAGGCATTTTTAGACGAAAAAAGCGACCATGTATAGTAAGGCGTTTTTAGCCGAAAATAACAACCATGTATAGTAAGGCATTTTTAGCCGAAAAAAACGACCATGTATAGTAAGGCATTTTTAGCGAAAAAAACGACCATGTATAGTAAGGCATTTTTAGACGAAAAAAACGACCATGTATAGTAAGGCGTTTTTAGCCGAAAAAAGCGACCATGTATAATAAGGCGTTTGTATCGGAAAAAAACGACCATGTATAGTAAGGCGTTTTTAGATGAATCAATGACTATTTATAGTAAGGCATTTTTTGACGAAAAAAGCGACCATGTATAGTAAGGCATTTTTAGCCGAAAAAAACGACCATGTATAGTAAGGCATTTTTAGACGAAAAAAGCGACCATGTATAATAAGGCGTTTGTATCGGAAAAAAACGACCATGTATAGTAAGGCGTTTTTAGATGAATCAATGACTATTTATAGTAAGGCATTTTTGTGAAAAAGCGACCATGTATAGTAAGGCGTTTTAGCGAAAAACGACCATGTATAGTAAGGCATTTTAGGCGAAAAAACGACCATGTATAGTAAGGCGTTTTTAGACGAAAAAAACGACCATGTATAGTAAGGCGTTTTTAGCCGAAAAAAGCGACCATGTATAATAAGGCGTTTGTATCGGAAAAAAACAACCATGTATAGTAAGGCGTTTTTAGATGAATCAATGACTATTTATAGTAAGGCATTTTTTGACGAAAAAAGCGACCATGTATAGTAAGGCGTTTTTAGTCGAAAAAAACGACCATGTATAGTAAGGCATTTTTAGCCGAAAAAAACGACCATGTATAGTAAGGCGTTTTAGTCGAAAAAACGACCATGTATAGTAAGGCGTTTTAGTCGAAAAAAACGACCATGTATAGTAAGGCATTTTTAGCAAAAAACGACCATGTATAGTAAGGCATTTTTAGCGAAAAAAACGACCATGTATAGTAAGGCGTTTTTAGTCGAAAAAAACGACCATGTATAGTAAGGCATTTTTAGCCGAAAAAAACGACCATGTATAGTAAGGCGTTTTTAGTCGAAAAAACGACCATGTATAGTAAGGCGTTTTGAGCGAAAAAGCGACCATGTATAGTAAGGCATTTTAGCGAAAAAACGACCATGTATAGTAAGGCATTTTTAGACGAAAAAAACGACCATGTATAGTAAGGCGTTTTTAGCCGAAAAAAGCGACCATGTATAATAAGGCGTTTGTATCGGAAAAAAACGACCATGTATAGTAAGGCGTTTTTAGATGAATCAATGACTATTTATAGTAAGGCATTTTTTGACGAAAAAAGCGACCATGTATAGTAAGGCATTTTTAGCCGAAAAAAACGACCATGTATAGTAAGGCATTTTTAGTCGAAAAAAACGACCATGTATAGTAAGGCGTTTTTAGTCGAAAAAAACGACCATGTATAGTAAGGCATTTTTAGCCGAAAAAAACGACCATGTATAGTAAGGCATTTTTAGTCGAAAAAAATGATATAGTATAGTAAGGCGTTTTTAGACGAAAAAAGCGACCATGTATAGTAAGGCATTTTTAGACGAAAAAAACGTCCATGTATAGTAAGGCATTTTTAGACGAAAAAAACGACCATGTATAGTAAGGCGTTTTTAGACGAAAAAAGCGACCATGTATAATAAGGCGTTTGTATCGGAAAAAAACGACCATGTATAGTAAGGCATTTTTAGCCGAAAAAAACGACCATGTATAGTAAGGCGTTTTTAGTCGAAAAAAACGACCATGTATAGTAAGGCATTTTTAGCCGAAAAAAACGACCATGTATAGTAAGGCGTTTTTAGTCGAAAAAAATGATATAGTATAGTAAGGCGTTTTTAGACGAAAAAAGCGACCAAGTATAATAAGGCGTTTTTAGACAAAACAAACGACATAGTATAGTAAGGCATTTTTAGACGAAAAAAGCGACCATGTATAGTAAGGCATTTTTAGCCGAAAAAAACGACCATGTATAGTAAGGCATTTTTAGACGAAAAAAACGACCATGTATAGTAAGGCGTTTTTAGCCGAAAAAAGCGACCATGTATAATAAGGCGTTTGTATCGGAAAAAAACGACCATGTATAGTAAGGCGTTTTTAGATGAATCAATGACTATTTATAGTAAGGCATTTTTAGTCGAAAAAAACGACCATGTATAGTAAGGCATTTTTAGCCGAAAAAAACGACCATGTATAGTAAGGCATTTTTGACGAAAAAAACGACCATGTATAGTAAGGCATTTTTAGACGAAAAAAGCGACCATGTATAGTAAGGCGTTTTTAGCCGAAAATAACAACCATGTATAGTAAGGCGTTTTGAGCCGAAAAAAACGACCATGTATAGTAAGGCATTTTTAGCCGAAAAAAACGACCATGTATAGTAAGGCATTTTTAGCGAAAAAAACGACCATGTATAGTAAGGCGTTTTTAGCCGAAAAAAGCGACCATGTATAATAAGGCGTTTGTATCGGAAAAAAACGACCATGTATAGTAAGGCTTTTTTAGATGAATCAATGACTATTTATAGTAAGGCATTTTTAGTCGAAAAAAACGACCATGTATAGTAAGGCATTTTTAGCCGAAAAAAACGACCATGTATAGTAAGGCATTTTTGACGAAAAAAACGACCATGTATAGTAAGGCATTTTTAGACGAAAAAAGCGACCATGTATAGTAAGGCATTTTTAGACGAAAAAACGACCATGTATAGTAAGGCATTTTTAGACGAAAAAAACGACCATGTATAGTAAGGCGTTTTTAGCCGAAAAAAGCGACCATGTATAATAAGGCGTTTGTATCGGAAAAAAACGACCATGTATAGTAAGGCGTTTTTAGATGAATCAATGACTATTTATAGTAAGGCATTTTTAGCCGAAAAAAACGACCATGTATAGTAAGGCGTTTTAGTCGAAAAAAACGACCATGTATAGTAAGGCATTTTTAGCCGAAAAAAACGACCATGTATAGTAAGGCGTTTTTAGTCGAAAAAAACGACCATGTATAGTAAGGCATTTTAGCGAAAAAAACGACCATGTATAGTAAGGCGTTTTTAGTCGAAAAAAATGACCATGTATAGTAAGGCGTTTTTAGCCGAAAAAAGCGACCATGTATAGTAAGGCATTTTAGCGAAAAACGACCATGTATAGTAAGGCATTTTTAGCGAAAAACGACCATGTATAGTAAGGCGTTTTAGGCGAAAAAACGACCATGTATAGTAAGGCGTTTTAGCGAAAAAACGACCATGTATAGTAAGGCGTTTTTGCGAAAAAACGACCATGTATAGTAAGGCGTTTTTAGCTGAAAAAACGACCATGTATAGTAAGGCATTTTTAGCCGAAAAAAACGACCATGTATAGTAAGGCGTTTTTTGACGAAAAAAACGACCATGTATATAGTAAGGCGTTTTTGTCGGAAAAAAACCACCATGTATAGTAAGGCGTTTTTAGACGAAAAAAGCGACCATGTATAGTAAGGCATTTTTAGCCAAAAAAAACGACCATGTATAGTAAGGCGTTTTTTGACAAAAAAAACGACATAGTATAGTAAGGCATTTTTAGCCAAAAAAAAACGACCATATATAGTAAGGCGATTTTTGACGAAAAAAACGACCATGTATAGTAAGGCATTTTTAGCCAAAAAAAACGACCATGTATAGTAAGGCGTTTTTATCGGAAAAAAACGACCATGTATAGTAAGGCTTTTTTAGAAGAAAAAAACGACCATGTATAGTAAGGCGTTTTTAGCTGAAAAAACGACCATGTATAGTAAGGCATTTTTGCGAAAAACGACCATGTATAGTAAGGCGTTTTAGACGAAAAAAGCGACCATGTATAATAAGGCGTTTTAGACGAAAAAAAGCGACCATGTATAGTAAGGCGTTTTAGGCGAAAAAGCGACCATGTATAGTAAGGCATTTTTAGCCAAAAAACGACCATGTATAGTAAGGCATTTTTAGCCAAAAAAAACGACCATGTATAGTAAGGCTTTTTTGTCGAAAAAACGACCATGTATAGTAAGGCGTTTTTAGCGGAAAAAAACGACCATGTATAGTAAGGCGTTTTTAGACGAAAAACGACCATGTATAGTAAGGCGTTTTTAGCTGAAAAAACGACCATGTATAGTAAGGCATTTTTAGCCGAAAAAAACGACCATGTATAGTAAGGCGTTTTTAGACGAAAAAAACGACCATGTATAGTAAGGCGTTTTTGTCGGAAAAAAACGACCATGTATAGTAAGGCGTTTTAGACGAAAAAAACGACCATGTATAGTAAGGCATTTTTAGCGAAAAAAACGACCATGTATAGTAAGGCATTTTTGACAAAAAAACGACCATGTATAGTAAGGCATTTTTAGCCAAAAAACGACCATGTATAGTAAGGCGCGACCATGTATAGTAAGGCATTTTTAGCCAAAAAACGACCATGTATAGTAAGGCGTTTTTAGCGAAAAAACAACCATGTATAGTAAGGCGTTTTGAGCGGAAAAAAACGACCATGTATAGTAAGGCATTTTTAGCCGAAAAAAGCGACCATGTATAGTAAGGCATTTTTAGCCGAAAAAAACGACCATGTATAGTAAGGCGTTTTTAGCCGAAAAAAGCGACCATGTATAATAAGGCGTTTGTATCGGAAAAAAACGACCATGTATAGTAAGGCGTTTTTAGATGAATCAATGACTATTTATAGTAAGGCATTTTTAGTCGAAAAAAACGACCATGTATAGTAAGGCATTTTTAGCGAAAAAAACGACCATGTATAGTAAGGCATTTTTAGACGAAAAAAACGACCATGTATAGTAAGGCATTTTTAGACGAAAAAAACGACCATGTATAGTAAGGCATTTTTAGCCGAAAAAAACGACCATGTATAGTAAGGCATTTTTAGACGAAAAAAACGACCATGTATAGTAAGGCGTTTTTAGCCGAAAAAAGCGACCATGTATAATAAGGCGTTTGTATCGGAAAAAAACGACCATGTATAGTAAGGCGTTTTTAGATGAATCAATGACTATTTATAGTAAGGCATTTTTAGCCGAAAAAAACGACCATGTATAGTAAGGCGTTTTAGTCGAAAAAAACGACCATGTATAGTAAGGCATTTTTAGCCGAAAAAAACGACCATGTATAGTAAGGCATTTTTAGCCGAAAAAAACGACCATGTATAGTAAGGCGTTTTTTGACGAAAAAAGCGACCATGTATAATAAGGCGTTTGTATCGGAAAAAAACGACCATGTATAGTAAGGCGTTTTAGACGAAAAAAGCGACCATGTATAGTAAGGCATTTTTAGCCGAAAAAAACGACCATGTATAGTAAGGCATTTTTAGCCGAAAAAAACGACCATGTATAGTAAGGCGTTTTTAGTCGAAAAAACGACCATGTATAGTAAGGCATTTTTAGCCGAAAAAAACGACCATGTATAGTAAGGCGTTTTTTGACGAAAAAAACGACCATGTATAGTAAGGCGTTTTTAGCTGAAAAAACGACCATGTATAGTAAGGCATTTTTAGCCGAAAAAAACGACCATGTATAGTAAGGCGTTTTTTGACGAAAAAAACGACCATGTATATAGTAAGGCGTTTTTGTCGGAAAAAAACCACCATGTATAGTAAGGCGTTTTTAGACGAAAAAAGCGACCATGTATAGTAAGGCATTTTTAGCCAAAAAAAACGACCATGTATAGTAAGGCGTTTTTTGACAAAAAAAACGACATAGTATAGTAAGGCATTTTTAGCCAAAAAAAAACGACCATATATAGTAAGGCGATTTTTGACGAAAAAAACGACCATGTATAGTAAGGCATTTTTAGCCAAAAAAAACGACCATGTATAGTAAGGCGTTTTATCGGAAAAAACGACCATGTATAGTAAGGCGTTTTTAGAAGAAAAAAACGACCATGTATAGTAAGGCGTTTTTAGCTGAAAAAACGACCATGTATAGTAAGGCATTTTTTGACGAAAAAACGACCATGTATAGTAAGGCGTTTTTTGACGAAAAAAGCGACCATGTATAGTAAGGCGTTTTTATCGGAAAAAAACGACCATGTATAGTAAGGCGTTTTAGGCGAAAAAGCGACCATGTATAGTAAGGCATTTTAGCGAAAAAACGACCATGTATAGTAAGGCATTTTTAGCGAAAAAACGACCATGTATAGTAAGGCGTTTTAGTCGAAAAAACGACCATGTATAGTAAGGCATTTTTAGCGAAAAACGACCATGTATAGTAAGGCGTTTTTGACGAAAAAACGACCATGTATAGTAAGGCGTTTTAGCTGAAAAAACGACCATGTATAGTAAGGCATTTTTAGCGAAAAAACGACCATGTATAGTAAGGCGTTTTTGCGAAAAAACGACCATGTATATAGTAAGGCGTTTTTAGTCGAAAAAACGACCATGTATAGTAAGGCGTTTTAGACGAAAAAGCGACCATGTATAGTAAGGCATTTTTAGCGAAAAAAACGACCATGTATAGTAAGGCGTTTTTGACAAAAAAAGCGACCATAGTATAGTAAGGCATTTTAGCGAAAAAACGACCATGTATAGTAAGGCGTTTTAGACGAAAAAACGACCATGTATAGTAAGGCATTTTTAGCCAAAAAACGACCATGTATAGTAAGGCGTTTTTAGCGAAAAAACGACCATGTATAGTAAGGCGTTTTAGACGAAAAAACGACCATGTATAGTAAGGCGTTTTTAGCGAAAAACGACCATGTATAGTAAGGCATTTTTAACGAAAAAACGACCATGTATAGTAAGGCGTTTTTAGTCGAAAAAACGACCATGTATAGTAAGGCATTTTTAGCCGAAAAAAACGACCATGTATAGTAAGGCGTTTTTAGACGAAAAAAACGACCATGTATAGTAAGGCGTTTTTAGCTGAAAAAACGACCATGTATAGTAAGGCATTTTTAGCCGAAAAAAACGACCATGTATAGTAAGGCGTTTTTTGACGAAAAAAACGACCATGTATAGTAAGGCGTTTTTGTCGGAAAAAAACCACCATGTATAGTAAGGCGTTTTTAGACGAAAAAAGCGACCATGTATAGTAAGGCATTTTTAGCCAAAAAAAACGACCATGTATAGTAAGGCGTTTTTTGACAAAAAAACGACCAAGTATAGTAAGGCATTTTTAGCCAAAAAACGACCATATATAGTAAGGCGATTTTTGACGAAAAAAACGACCATGTATAGTAAGGCATTTTTAGCCAAAAAAAACGACCATGTATAGTAAGGCGTTTTTATCGGAAAAAAACGACCATGTATAGTAAGGCGTTTTTATCGGAAAAAAACGACCATGTATAGTAAGGCGTTTTTAGAAGAAAAAAACGACCATGTATAGTAAGGCGTTTTTAGCTGAAAAAACGACCATGTATAGTAAGGCATTTTTAGCCGAAAAAAACGACCATGTATAGTAAGGCGTTTTTTGACGAAAAAAACGACCATGTATAGTAAGGCGTTTTTAGATGAATCAATGACTATCTATAGTAAGGCATTTTTTGACGAAAAAAGCGACCATGTATAGTAAGGCATTTTTAGCCGAAAAAAACGACCATGTATAGTAAGGCGTTTTTAGTCGAAAAAAACGACCATGTATAGTAAGGCATTTTTAGTCGAAAAAAACGACCATGTATAGTAAGGCGTTTTTAGTCGAAAAAACGACCATGTATAGTAAGGCATTTTTAGCCGAAAAAAACGACCATGTATAGTAAGGCATTTTTAGTCGAAAAAATGACCATGTATAGTAAGGCGTTTTAGGCGAAAAAAGCGACCATGTATAGTAAGGCATTTTAGACGAAAAACGACCATGTATAGTAAGGCATTTTTAGACGAAAAAACGACCATGTATAGTAAGGCATTTTAGACGAAAAACGACCATGTATAGTAAGGCGTTTTAGCGAAAAAAAGCGACCATGTATAGTAAGGCGTTTTTAGCGAAAAAACGACCATGTATAGTAAGGCGTTTTAGATGAAAAAATGACCATGTATAGTAAGGCATTTTTAGCGAAAAAACGACCATGTATAGTAAGGCGTTTTAGTCGAAAAACGACCATGTATAGTAAGGCATTTTAGCGAAAAAAACGACCATGTATAGTAAGGCATTTTTAGCGAAAAACGACCATGTATAGTAAGGCGTTTTTAGCGAAAAAACGACCATGTATAGTAAGGCGTTTTTAGCCGAAAAAACGACCATGTATAGTAAGGCGTTTTTAGTCGAAAAAACGACCATGTATAGTAAGGCGTTTTTAGACGAAAAAACGACCATGTATAGTAAGGCATTTTAGCGAAAAAACGACCATGTATAGTAAGGCATTTTAGACAAAAAACGACCATGTATAGTAAGGCATTTTTAGCGAAAAAACGACCATGTATAGTAAGGCATTTTAGCGAAAAAAACGACCATGTATAGTAAGGCATTTTTAGCCGAAAAAAACGACCATGTATAGTAAGGCGTTTTTATCGAAAAAACGACCATGTATAGTAAGGCGTTTTTAGACGAAAAAAACGACAATGTATAGTAAGGCGTTTTAGAAGAAAAAACGACCATGTATAGTAAGGCGTTTTAGCTGAAAAAACGACCATGTATAGTAAGGCATTTTTAGAAAAAAAGCGACCATGTATAGTAAGGCGTTTTTAGCGAAAAAACGACCATGTATAGTAAGGCGTTTTAGATGAAAAAAACGACCATGTATAGTAAGGCGTTTTTAGCGAAAAAGCGACCATGTATAGTAAGGCATTTTTAGCGAAAAAACGACCATGTATAGTAAGGCGTTTTTAGCGAAAAAACGACCATGTATAGTAAGGCATTTTTAGCGAAAAAACGACCATGTATAGTAAGGCATTTTTAGCGAAAAAACGACCATGTATAGTAAGGCATTTTTAGACGAAAAAACGACCATGTATAGTAAGGCATTTTTAGAAAAAACGACCATGTATAGTAAGGCATTTTTAGCGAAAAAACGACCATGTATAGTAAGGCATTTTTAGACGAAAAAACGACCATGTATAGTAAGGCATTTTTAGGCGAAAAACGACCATGTATAGTAAGGCGTTTTTAGACGAAAAAACGACCATGTATAGTAAGGCATTTTAGCGAAAAAACGACCATGTATAGTAAGGCGTTTTAGCGAAAAAAACGACCATGTATAGTAAGGCGTTTTTAGCGAAAAAACGACCATGTATAGTAAGGCGTTTTTAGCGAAAAAACGACCATGTATAGTAAGGCATTTTAGTCGAAAAAACGACCATGTATAGTAAGGCGTTTTTAGGACCATGTATAGTAAGGCATTTTAGAAAAAGCGACCATGTATAGTAAGGCATTTTTAGACGAAAAAACGACCATGTATAGTAAGGCATTTTAGCGAAAAAACGACCATGTATAGTAAGGCGTTTTAGCGAAAAAACGACCATGTATAGTAAGGCGTTTTATCGAAAAAACGACCATGTATAGTAAGGCGTTTTAGACGAAAAACGACCATGTATAGTAAGGCATTTTTAGCGAAAAAACGACCATGTATAGTAAGGCATTTTTAGCGAAAAACGACCATGTATAGTAAGGCATTTTTAGTGAAAAAACGACCATGTATAGTAAGGCGTTTTTAGCGAAAAAACGACCATGTATAGTAAGGCGTTTTAGCGAAAAAACGACCATGTATAGTAAGGCGTTTTAGCGAAAAAACGACCATGTATAGTAAGGCATTTTAGCGAAAAAACGACCATGTATAGTAAGGCGTTTTTAGCGAAAAAAACGACCATGTATAGTAAGGCGTTTTTAGCGAAAAACGACCATGTATAGTAAGGCGTTTTTAGATGAAAAACGACCATGTATAGTAAGGCATTTTTAGCGAAAAAACGACCATGTATAGTAAGGCGTTTTAGACGAAAAAACGACCATGTATAGTAAGGCATTTTTAGCGAAAAAACGACCATGTATAGTAAGGCGTTTTAGAAAAAAACGACCATGTATAGTAAGGCATTTTTAGCGAAAAAACGACCATGTATAGTAAGGCGTTTTTAGAAAAAACGACCATGTATAGTAAGGCATTTTAGCGAAAAAACGACCATGTATAGTAAGGCGTTTTTATGTATAGTAAGGCATTTTAGCCAAAAAACGACCATGTATAGTAAGGCGTTTTATCGAAAAACGACCATGTATAGTAAGGCGTTTTAGCGAAAAAACGACCATGTATAGTAAGGCGTTTTTTGCGAAAAAACGACCATGTATAGTAAGGCATTTTTAGCGAAAAAACGACCATGTATAGTAAGGCGTTTTATCGAAAAAACGACCATGTATAGTAAGGCGTTTTAGCGAAAAAACGACCATGTATAGTAAGGCGTTTTAGCGAAAAACGACCATGTATAGTAAGGCATTTTTAGCGAAAAAACGACCATGTATAGTAAGGCGTTTTAGCGAAAAAACGACCATGTATAGTAAGGCATTTTTAGCGAAAAAACGACCATGTATAGTAAGGCGTTTTTAGCGAAAAAACGACCATGTATAGTAAGGCGTTTTTAGCTGAAAAACGACCATGTATAGTAAGGCATTTTTAGCGAAAAAACGACCATGTATAGTAAGGCGTTTTTGCGAAAAACGACCATGTATAGTAAGGCGTTTTTAGCCGAAAAAAACGACCATGTATAGTAAGGCGTTTTTAGCCGAAAAAAACGACCATGTATAGTAAGGCGTTTTTAGCCGAAAAAAACGACTATCTATAGTAAGGCATTTTTGACAAAAAAACGACCATGTATAGTAAGGCATTTTTAGCCAAAAAAACGACCATGTATAGTAAGGCGTTTTTAGCCGAAAAAAACGACCATGTATAGTAAGGCATTTTTAGCCGAAAAAAACGACCATGTATAGTAAGGCGTTTTTTGACAAAAAAACGACCATGTATAGTAAGGCGTTTTAGAAAAAAAACGACCATGTATAGTAAGGCGTTTTTAGCTGAAAAAACGACCATGTATAGTAAGGCGTTTTAGCTGAAAAAACGACCATGTATAGTAAGGCATTTTAGCGAAAAACGACCATGTATAGTAAGGCGTTTTTAGACGAAAAAACGACCATGTATAGTAAGGCATTTTAGATGAAAAAACGACCATGTATAGTAAGGCATTTTTAGCGAAAAAAAACGACCATGTATAGTAAGGCATTTTTAGCGAAAAAACGACCATGTATAGTAAGGCGTTTTTAGTCGAAAAAAACGACCATGTATAGTAAGGCATTTTTAGTCGAAAAAAACGACCATGTATAGTAAGGCGTTTTTAGTCGAAAAAAACGACCATGTATAGTAAGGCATTTTTAGACGAAAAAAGCGACCATGTATAGTAAGGCATTTTTAGTCGAAAAAATCGACCATGTATAGTAAGGCGTTTTTAGACGAAAAAAACGACCATGTATAGTAAGGCATTTTTAGACGAAAAAAACGACCATGTATAGTAAGGCATTTTTAGACGAAAAAAACGACCATGTATAGTAAGGCGTTTTTAGACGAAAAAAGCGACCATGTATAATAAGGCGTTTTATCGGAAAAAAACGACCATGTATAGTAAGGCATTTTTAGCCGAAAAAAACGACCATGTATAGTAAGGCGTTTTTAGCGAAAAAAGCGACCATGTATAGTAAGGCATTTTTAGACGAAAAAAACGACCATGTATAGTAAGGCGTTTTAGCGAAAAAACGACCATGTATAGTAAGGCATTTTTAGCGAAAAACGACCATGTATAGTAAGGCATTTTTAGACGAAAAACGACCATGTATAGTAAGGCGTTTTAGCGAAAAAACGACCATGTATAGTAAGGCGTTTTTAGCGAAAAAACGACCATGTATAGTAAGGCGTTTTTGGAAAAAAAACGACCATGTATAGTAAGGCGTTTTTAGCGAAAAAACGACCATGTATAGTAAGGCATTTTTAGCCTAAAAAAACGACCATGTATAGTAAGGCGTTTTTAGACAAAAAAACGACCATGTATAGTAAGGCATTTTAGCCAAAAAACGACCATGTATAGTAAGGCATTTTTGACTAAAAACGACCATGTATAGTAAGGCATTTTAGCCAAAAAACGACCATGTATAGTAAGGCGTTTTTAGCGAAAAAACGACCATGTATAGTAAGGCATTTTTATCGAAAAAACGACCATGTATAGTAAGGCGTTTTTAGAAGAAAAAACGACCATGTATAGTAAGGCGTTTTAGCTGAAAAACGACCATGTATAGTAAGGCATTTTTAGCGAAAAACGACCATGTATAGTAAGGCGTTTTTAGACGAAAAAACGACCATGTATAGTAAGGCGTTTTAGATGAAAAAACGACCATGTATAGTAAGGCATTTTTAGAAAAAAGCGACCATGTATAGTAAGGCATTTTTAGCGAAAAACGACCATGTATAGTAAGGCGTTTTTAGTCGAAAAAACGACCATGTATAGTAAGGCATTTTTAGCGAAAAAACGACCATGTATAGTAAGGCGTTTTTAGTCGAAAAACGACCATGTATAGTAAGGCGTTTTTAGCCGAAAAAAACGACCATGTATAGTAAGGCATTTTTAGTCGAAAAAACGACCATGTATAGTAAGGCGTTTTTAGACGAAAAACGACCATGTATAGTAAGGCATTTTTAGACGAAAAAACGACCATGTATAGTAAGGCATTTTTAGCGAAAAAACGACCATGTATAGTAAGGCATTTTTAGCGAAAAACGACCATGTATAGTAAGGCGTTTTTAGCGAAAAAACGACCATGTATAGTAAGGCGTTTTTAGCGAAAAAACGACCATGTATAGTAAGGCGTTTTAGCGAAAAAACGACCATGTATAGTAAGGCGTTTTTAGCGAAAAAACGACCATGTATAGTAAGGCGTTTTTAGAAAAAAACGACCATGTATAGTAAGGCATTTTTAGCGAAAAAACGACCATGTATAGTAAGGCATTTTTAGACGAAAAAACGACCATGTATAGTAAGGCATTTTAGCGAAAAAACGACCATGTATAGTAAGGCGTTTTAGACGAAAAACGACCATGTATAGTAAGGCATTTTAGCGAAAAAACGACCATGTATAGTAAGGCATTTTTAGCGAAAAACGACCATGTATAGTAAGGCGTTTTAGCGAAAAACGACCATGTATAGTAAGGCGTTTTAGATGAAAAAACGACCATGTATAGTAAGGCATTTTAGACGAAAAACGACCATGTATAGTAAGGCGTTTTTAGCGAAAAAACGACCATGTATAGTAAGGCGTTTTAGCGAAAAAACGACCATGTATAGTAAGGCATTTTTAGCGAAAAAACGACCATGTATAGTAAGGCGTTTTAGCGAAAAAACGACCATGTATAGTAAGGCATTTTTAGCGAAAAAACGACCATGTATAGTAAGGCGTTTTTAGTCGAAAAAACGACCATGTATAGTAAGGCGTTTTAGCGAAAAAACGACCATGTATAGTAAGGCGTTTTTAGCGAAAAAACGACCATGTATAGTAAGGCATTTTTAGACGAAAAACGACCATGTATAGTAAGGCATTTTTAGCGAAAAAACCATGTATAGTAAGGCCGACCATGTATAGTAAGGCATTTTTAGACGAAAAACGACCATGTATAGTAAGGCATTTTAGCGAAAAAACGACCATGTATAGTAAGGCGTTTTTAGCGAAAAAACGACCATGTATAGTAAGGCATTTTTAGCGAAAAAACGACCATGTATAGTAAGGCATTTTTAGTCGAAAAACGACCATGTATAGTAAGGCATTTTTAGCGAAAAAACGACCATGTATAGTAAGGCGTTTTAGCGAAAAAACGACCATGTATAGTAAGGCGTTTTAGCGAAAAAACGACCATGTATAGTAAGGCGTTTTTAGAGACCATGTATAGTAAGGCATTTTTAGACGAAAAAACGACCATGTATAGTAAGGCATTTTAGATGAAAAACGACCATGTATAGTAAGGCATTTTTAGCGAAAAAACGACCATGTATAGTAAGGCGTTTTAGAAAAAACGACCATGTATAGTAAGGCATTTTTAGCGAAAAAACGACCATGTATAGTAAGGCGTTTTTAGCGAAAAAACGACCATGTATAGTAAGGCATTTTTAGAAAAAAACGACCATGTATAGTAAGGCATTTTTAGCGAAAAAACGACCATGTATAGTAAGGCATTTTTAGCGAAAAACGACCATGTATAGTAAGGCATTTTAGCGAAAAAACGACCATGTATAGTAAGGCATTTTTAGACGAAAAAACGACCATGTATAGTAAGGCATTTTTAGCGAAAAACGACCATGTATAGTAAGGCGTTTTAGCGAAAAAACGACCATGTATAGTAAGGCGTTTTTAGCGAAAAAACGACCATGTATAGTAAGGCGTTTTAGCGAAAAAACGACCATGTATAGTAAGGCGTTTTAGATGAAAAAACGACCATGTATAGTAAGGCATTTTTAGTCGAAAAAACGACCATGTATAGTAAGGCATTTTTAGCGAAAAAACGACCATGTATAGTAAGGCATTTTTAGCGAAAAAACGACCATGTATAGTAAGGCATTTTTAGACGAAAAAACGACCATGTATAGTAAGGCATTTTTAGCGAAAAAACGACCATGTATAGTAAGGCGTTTTTAGCGAAAAAACGACCATGTATAGTAAGGCGTTTTAGCGAAAAAACGACCATGTATAGTAAGGCGTTTTAGATGAAAAACGACCATGTATAGTAAGGCATTTTAGCGAAAAACGACCATGTATAGTAAGGCGTTTTTAGCGAAAAAACGACCATGTATAGTAAGGCATTTTAGCGAAAAAACGACCATGTATAGTAAGGCATTTTTAGCGAAAAAACGACCATGTATAGTAAGGCGTTTTAGCGAAAAAACGACCATGTATAGTAAGGCGTTTTAGAAAAAAACGACCATGTATAGTAAGGCGTTTTAGACGAAAAAACGACCATGTATAGTAAGGCATTTTTAGCGAAAAAACGACCATGTATAGTAAGGCATTTTTAGCGAAAAAACGACCATGTATAGTAAGGCGTTTTAGAAAAAACGACCATGTATAGTAAGGCATTTTAGCGAAAAAACGACCATGTATAGTAAGGCGTTTTTGACGAAAAACGACCATGTATAGTAAGGCGTTTTAGCTGAAAAACGACCATGTATAGTAAGGCATTTTTAGCGAAAAACGACCATGTATAGTAAGGCGTTTTTAGACGAAAAACGACCATGTATAGTAAGGCGTTTTTAGTCGAAAAAACGACCATGTATAGTAAGGCGTTTTAGAAAAAAACGACCATGTATAGTAAGGCATTTTAAGCCAAAAAAACGACCATGTATAGTAAGGCGTTTTTAGACGAAAAAACGACCATGTATAGTAAGGCATTTTTAGCGAAAAACGACCATGTATAGTAAGGCGTTTTTAGACGAAAAAACGACCATGTATAGTAAGGCATTTTTAGCCAAAAAACGACCATGTATAGTAAGGCGTTTTAGCGAAAAAACGACCATGTATAGTAAGGCGTTTTTATCGAAAAAACGACCATGTATAGTAAGGCGTTTTAGAAGAAAAAACGACCATGTATAGTAAGGCGTTTTAGCTGAAAAAACGACCATGTATAGTAAGGCATTTTTAGCGAAAAAACGACCATGTATAGTAAGGCGTTTTTAGCGAAAAAACGACCATGTATAGTAAGGCGTTTTAGATGAAAAAACGACCATGTATAGTAAGGCGTTTTTGACGAAAAACGACCATGTATAGTAAGGCATTTTAGCGAAAAAACGACCATGTATAGTAAGGCGTTTTTAGCGAAAAACGACCATGTATAGTAAGGCATTTTTAGCGAAAAAACGACCATGTATAGTAAGGCGTTTTTAGCGAAAAAACGACCATGTATAGTAAGGCGTTTTTAGCGAAAAAACGACCATGTATAGTAAGGCATTTTTAGCGAAAAACGACCATGTATAGTAAGGCGTTTTAGACGAAAAAACGACCATGTATAGTAAGGCATTTTAGAGAAAAAAACGACCATGTATAGTAAGGCGTTTTTAGACGGAAAAAAACGACCATGTATAGTAAGGCGTTTTTAGACGAAAAAGCGACCATGTATAGTAAGGCGTTTTAGCGAAAAAACGACCATGTATAGTAAGGCGTTTTAGCGAAAAAACGACCATGTATAGTAAGGCGTTTTTAGCGAAAAAACGACCATGTATAGTAAGGCATTTTTAGACGAAAAACGACCATGTATAGTAAGGCGTTTTTAGCAGAAAAAACGACCATGTATAGTAAGGCATTTTTAGCGAAAAAAACGACCATGTATAGTAAGGCGTTTTTAGACGAAAAAACGACCATGTATAGTAAGGCGTTTTAGCGAAAAAACGACCATGTATAGTAAGGCGTTTTAGACTAAAAACGACCATGTATAGTAAGGCGTTTTAGCGAAAAACGACCATGTATAGTAAGGCGTTTTTAGAAAAAAACGACCATGTATAGTAAGGCGTTTTTAGCGAAAAACGACCATGTATAGTAAGGCGTTTTTGAGAAAAAACGACCATGTATAGTAAGGCGTTTTTAGCGAAAAAACGACCATGTATAGTAAGGCGTTTTAGACGAAAAAACGACCATGTATAGTAAGGCATTTTTAGCGAAAAAACGACCATGTATAGTAAGGCGTTTTAGCGAAAAAACGACCATGTATAGTAAGGCGTTTTAGCGAAAAAACGACCATGTATAGTAAGGCGTTTTTAGAAAAAAAACGACCATGTATAGTAAGGCGTTTTAGCGAAAAACGACCATGTATAGTAAGGCATTTTAGCGAAAAAACGACCATGTATAGTAAGGCGTTTTAGCGAAAAAACGACCATGTATAGTAAGGCGTTTTAGATGTATAGTAAGGCGTTTTAGACGACCATGTATAGTAAGGCGTTTTAGCGAAAAAACGACCATGTATAGTAAGGCGTTTTAGACGAAAAACGACCATGTATAGTAAGGCGTTTTTAGCGAAAAAACGACCATGTATAGTAAGGCGTTTTTAGCGAAAAACGACCATGTATAGTAAGGCGTTTTTAGCGAAAAAACGACCATGTATAGTAAGGCGTTTTTAGCGAAAAAACGACCATGTATAGTAAGGCGTTTTAGAAAAAAAACGACCATGTATAGTAAGGCATTTTAGCGAAAAAACGACCATGTATAGTAAGGCGTTTTAGCGAAAAAACGACCATGTATAGTAAGGCATTTTTAGCGAAAAAACGACCATGTATAGTAAGGCGTTTTAGCGAAAAAACGACCATGTATAGTAAGGCGTTTTAGCGAAAAAACGACCATGTATAGTAAGGCATTTTTAGACGAAAAAACGACCATGTATAGTAAGGCGTTTTAGCGAAAAAACGACCATGTATAGTAAGGCGTTTTAGAAAAAAACGACCATGTATAGTAAGGCATTTTTAGCGAAAAAACGACCATGTATAGTAAGGCGTTTTAGCGAAAAAACGACCATGTATAGTAAGGCGTTTTTAGCGAAAAAACGACCATGTATAGTAAGGCGTTTTAGCGAAAAAACGACCATGTATAGTAAGGCATTTTAGAAAAAAACGACCATGTATAGTAAGGCATTTTAGAAAAAAAACGACCATGTATAGTAAGGCATTTTTAGCGAAAAAACGACCATGTATAGTAAGGCATTTTTAGACGAAAAACGACCATGTATAGTAAGGCGTTTTTAGACGAAAAAACGACCATGTATAGTAAGGCGTTTTTAGCGAAAAAACGACCATGTATAGTAAGGCATTTTTAGTATAGAAAAAACGACCATGTATAGTAAGGCGTTTTAGACGAAAAACGACCATGTATAGTAAGGCATTTTAGCGAAAAAACGACCATGTATAGTAAGGCATTTTTAGCGAAAAAACGACCATGTATAGTAAGGCATTTTTAGACGAAAAACGACCATGTATAGTAAGGCGTTTTTAGCGAAAAAACGACCATGTATAGTAAGGCGTTTTTAGCGAAAAAACGACCATGTATAGTAAGGCATTTTTAGCGAAAAAACGACCATGTATAGTAAGGCGTTTTAGCGAAAAAACGACCATGTATAGTAAGGCATTTTTAGCGAAAAAACGACCATGTATAGTAAGGCGTTTTTAGCGAAAAACGACCATGTATAGTAAGGCGTTTTTAGAAAAAAACGACCATGTATAGTAAGGCGTTTTTAGCGAAAAAACGACCATGTATAGTAAGGCGTTTTAGCGAAAAAACGACCATGTATAGTAAGGCGTTTTTAGAAAAAACGACCATGTATAGTAAGGCATTTTTAGCCAAAAAACGACCATGTATAGTAAGGCGTTTTTAGAAAAAAACGACCATGTATAGTAAGGCATTTTTAGTAAGGCGTTTTAGAAAAAAAACGACCATGTATAGTAAGGCGTTTTAGCCAAAAAAAACGACCATGTATAGTAAGGCGTTTTAAGGCGTTTTAGCGAAAAACGACGACCATGTATAGTAAGGCGTTTTAGCGAAAAAACGACCATGTATAGTAAGGCGTTTTTAGCTGAAAAAACGACCATGTATAGTAAGGCATTTTAGCTAAAAACGACCATGTATAGTAAGGCGTTTTTATTGTATAGTAAGGCGTTTTTAGCGAAAAAACGACCATGTATAGTAAGGCGTTTTTAGATGAAAAAACGACCATGTATAGTAAGGCGTTTTTAGACGAAAAACGACCATGTATAGTAAGGCGTTTTTAGCGAAAAAACGACCATGTATAGTAAGGCGTTTTAGAAAAAACGACCATGTATAGTAAGGCATTTTTAGCGAAAAAACGACCATGTATAGTAAGGCATTTTTAGACGAAAAAAACGACCATGTATAGTAAGGCATTTTTAGAAGAAAAAACGACCATGTATAGTAAGGCGTTTTTAGACCGAAAAAACGACCATGTATAGTAAGGCGTTTTTAGCGAAAAAACGACCATGTATAGTAAGGCATTTTTAGCGAAAAAACGACCATGTATAGTAAGGCATTTTTAGACGAAAAACGACCATGTATAGTAAGGCGTTTTTAGACGAAAAAACGACCATGTATAGTAAGGCGTTTTTAGCGACCATGTAAGTAAGGCGACCATGTATAGTAAGGCATTTTTAGACGAAAAAACGACCATGTATAGTAAGGCGTTTTAGCGAAAAACGACCATGTATAGTAAGGCGTTTTAGCGAAAAAACGACCATGTATAGTAAGGCGTTTTAGACGAAAAAACGACCATGTATAGTAAGGCGTTTTTAGACTAAAAACGACCATGTATAGTAAGGCGTTTTTAGCGAAAAAACGACCATGTATAGTAAGGCGTTTTAGAAAAAAACGACCATGTATAGTAAGGCGTTTTAGAAAAAACGACCATGTATAGTAAGGCGTTTTTAGCGAAAAAACGACCATGTATAGTAAGGCGTTTTTAGAAAAAACGACCATGTATAGTAAGGCATTTTTAGCGAAAAAACGACCATGTATAGTAAGGCGTTTTTGACGAAAAAACGACCATGTATAGTAAGGCGTTTTAGCGAAAAAACGACCATGTATAGTAAGGCGTTTTTAGACGAAAAACGACCATGTATAGTAAGGCGTTTTTAGCTGAAAAACGACCATGTATAGTAAGGCATTTTTAGCGAAAAAACGACCATGTATAGTAAGGCGTTTTTAGCCGAAAAAACGACCATGTATAGTAAGGCGTTTTAGCGAAAAAACGACCATGTATAGTAAGGCGTTTTTAGACGAAAAAAACGACCATGTATAGTAAGGCGTTTTTAGCCGAAAAAAACGACCATGTATAGTAAGGCGTTTTAGACGAAAAAAACGACCATGTATAGTAAGGCATTTTAGCCCGAAAAAAATGACCATGTATAGTAAGGGGTTTTTCGACGAAAAAAACGACCATGTATAGTAAGGCGTTTTTCAACGAAAAAACGACCATGTATAGTAAGCCGTTTTTAGCCTAAAAAAACCACCATGTATAGTAAGGCGTTTTTAGCCTAAAAAAACGACCATGTATAGTAAGGCATTTTTAGCCCAAAAAAACGACCATGTATAGTAAGGCGTTTTAGCGAAAAAACGACCATGTATAGTAAGGCGTTTTAGCTGAAAAACGACCATGTATAGTAAGGCATTTTTAGCGAAAAACGACCATGTATAGTAAGGCATTTTTAGCGAAAAAACGACCATGTATAGTAAGGCGTTTTTAGCGAAAAACGACCATGTATAGTAAGGCGTTTTTAGCGAAAAAACGACCATGTATAGTAAGGCGTTTTTAGCGAAAAAACGACCATGTATAGTAAGGCGTTTTTAGCGAAAAACGACCATGTATAGTAAGGCATTTTTAGCCAAAAACGACCATGTATAGTAAGGCGTTTTTGAAAAAACGACCATGTATAGTAAGGCGTTTTTAGCGAAAAAACGACCATGTATAGTAAGGCGTTTTTGAGAAAAAAAACGACCATGTATAGTAAGGCATTTTTAGCCAAAAAACGACCATGTATAGTAAGGCGTTTTAGACGAAAAACGACCATGTATAGTAAGGCGTTTTAGCGGAAAAACGACCATGTATAGTAAGGCGTTTTTAGAAAAAAACGACCATGTATAGTAAGGCGTTTTTAGCCAAAAACGACCATGTATAGTAAGGCGTTTTTAGCGAAAAAACGACCATGTATAGTAAGGCGTTTTTAGACGAAAAACGACCATGTATAGTAAGGCGTTTTTAGAAAAAACGACCATGTATAGTAAGGCGTTTTAGCTGAAAAACGACCATGTATAGTAAGGCGTTTTTAGATGAAAAAACGACCATGTATAGTAAGGCGTTTTAGAAAAAACGACCATGTATAGTAAGGCGTTTTAGCTGAAAAACGACCATGTATAGTAAGGCGTTTTAGAGACCATGTATAGTAAGGCGTTTTAGCGAAAAACGACCATGTATAGTAAGGCGTTTTTAGCGGAAAAACGACCATGTATAGTAAGGCGTTTTTAGAAGAAAAACGACCATGTATAGTAAGGCGTTTTTAGAAAAAAAACGACCATGTATAGTAAGGCGTTTTTAGCGAAAAAACGACCATGTATAGTAAGGCATTTTTAGCCAAAAAACGACCATGTATAGTAAGGCATTTTTAGCCAAAAAACGACCATGTATAGTAAGGCGTTTTTAGACGAAAAAACGACCATGTATAGTAAGGCGTTTTTTGACGAAAAACGACCATGTATAGTAAGGCATTTTTTGACGAAAAAAACGACCATGTATAGTAAGGCGTTTTTAGCCGAAAAACGACCATGTATAGTAAGGCGTTTTAATCGAAAAAACGACCATGTATAGTAAGGCGTTTTAAGCGAAAAACGACCATGTATAGTAAGGCGTTTTAGAAAAAAAACGACCATGTATAGTAAGGCGTTTTTGAAAAAAAACGACCATGTATAGTAAGGCGTTTTAGCTGAAAAAACGACCATGTATAGTAAGGCGTTTTTAGCTGAAAAAACGACCATGTATAGTAAGGCGTTTTAATCGGAAAAAAACGACCATGTATAGTAAGGCGTTTTTAGAAAAAAAACGACCATGTATAGTAAGGCGTTTTTTGACGAAAAAAACGACCATGTATAGTAAGGCATTTTTAGCCAAAAAAAACGACCATGTATAGTAAGGCATTTTTAGCCAAAAAAAACCGACCATGTATAGTAAGGCGTTTTTAGACGAAAAACGACCATGTATAGTAAGGCGTTTTTTGACGAAAAAAACGACCATGTATAGTAAGGCATTTTTTGACGAAAAAAACGACCATGTATAGTAAGGCGTTTTTAGCTGAAAAAACGACCATGTATAGTAAGGCGTTTTAATCGGAAAAAAACGACCATGTATAGTAAGGCGTTTTAACCATGAAAAAACGACCATGTATAGTAAGGCGTTTTAGAAAAAAAAACGACCATGTATAGTAAGGCGTTTTAGCTGAAAAAACGACCATGTATAGTAAGGCGTTTTTAGCGAAAAAAGGCGTTTTTTGAAAAAACGACCATGTATAGTAAGGCGTTTTAATCGAAAAAAAACGACCATGTATAGTAAGGCGTTTTACGACCATGTATAGTAAGGCGTTTTTGTATAGTAAGGCGTTTTTGAAAAAACGACCATGTATAGTAAGGCATTTTTAGAAAAACGACCATGTATAGTAAGGCATTTTTAGCCAAAAAAACGACCATGTATAGTAAGGCGTTTTAGACTAAAAACGACCATGTATAGTAAGGCGTTTTTGACTAAAAACGACCATGTATAGTAAGGCATTTTTAGACTAAAAACGACCATGTATAGTAAGGCGTTTTTAGCTGAAAAAACGACCATGTATAGTAAGGCGTTTTAATCGGAAAAAAACGACCATGTATAGTAAGGCGTTTTAATCGGAAAAAAACGACCATGTATAGTAAGGCGTTTTTAGAAGAAAAAAACGACCATGTATAGTAAGGCGTTTTTAGCTGAAAAACGACCATGTATAGTAAGGCATTTTTAGCGAAAAAAATGATATGTATAGTAAGGCGTTTTAGAAAAAAAACGACCATGTATAGTAAGGCATTTTAGCCAAAAACGACCATGTATAGTAAGGCATTTTTAGCCAAAAACGACCATGTATAGTAAGGCGTTTTTAGAAGAAAAACGACCATGTATAGTAAGGCGTTTTTGACTAAAAACGACCATGTATAGTAAGGCATTTTTAGCCAAAAACGACCATGTATAGTAAGGCATTTTTAGCCAAAAAACGACCATGTATAGTCAGGCGTTTTAGACTAAAAACGACCATGTATAGTAAGGCGTTTTTGACTAAAAACGACCATGTATAGTAAGGCGTTTTTATCGGAAAAACGACCATGTATAGTAAGGCGTTTTAGAAGAAAAAACGACCATGTATAGTAAGGCGTTTTTAGCTGAAAAACGACCATGTATAGTAAGGCATTTTTAGCGAAAAAACGACCATGTATAGTAAGGCGCTTTTAGACTAAAAACGTCCATGTATAGTAAGGCGTTTTTGACTAAAAACGACCATGTATAGTAAGGCGTTTTATCGGAAAAACGACCATGTATAGTAAGGCATTTTAGCCAAAAACGACCATGTATAGTAAGGCGTTTTAGACTAAAAAACGACCATGTATAGTAAGGCGTTTTTGACTAAAAACGACCATGTATAGTAAGGCGTTTTAGAAGAAAAACAACCATGTATAGTAAGGCGTTTTTGACTAAAAACGACCATGTATAGTAAGGCGTTTTAGCTGAAAAACGACCATGTATAGTAAGGCATTTTTAGCCGAAAAACGACCATGTATAGTAAGGCGTTTTTTGACGAAAAAAACGACCATGTATAGTAAGGCGTTTTTATCGGAAAAAAACGACCATGTATAGTAAGGTGTTTTTAGTCGAAAAAAATGATATAGTCTAGTAAGGCGTTTTTATCGGAAAAAAACGACCATGTATAGTAAGGCGTTTTTATCGGAAAAAAACGACCATGTATAGTAAGGCGTTTTTAGCCGAAAAAAACGACCATGTATATAGTAAGGCGTTTTTGTCGGAAAAAAACCACCATGTATAGTAAGGCGTTTTTAGACGAAAAAAGCGACCATGTATAGTAAGGCATTTTTAGCCAAAAAAAACGACCATGTATAGTAAGGCGTTTTTTGACAAAAACGACATAGTATAGTAAGGCATTTTAGCCAAAAACGACCATGTATAGTAAGGCGTTTTTTGACTAAAAACGACCATGTATAGTAAGGCATTTTAGCCAAAAACGACCATGTATAGTAAGGCGTTTTATCGGAAAAACGACCATCTATAGTAAGGCGTTTTATCGGAAAAAACGACCATGTATAGTAAGGCGTTTTTAGAAGAAAAACGACCATGTATAGTAAGGCATTTTAGCGAAAAAACGACCATGTATAGTAAGGCGTTTTTGACTAAAAACGACCATGTATAGTAAGGCGTTTTATCGGAAAAAACGACCATGTATAATAAGGCGTTTTAGCTGAAAAACGACCATGTATAGTAAGGCGTTTTAGATGAAAAAATGACCATTTATAGTAAGGCGTTTTAGCGAAAAACGACCATGTATAGTAAGGCGTTTTGACGAAAAACGACCATGTATAGTAACGTTTTAGCGAAAAACGACCATGTATAGTATATGCTTTTATCGGAAAAAACGACCATGTATAGTAAGGCGTTTTAGCGAAAAAATGATATATAATAATAATAATAATAATAATAATAAATTTGATTTATAAGCGCCTTTCAAGACAGTAAGGCGTTTTTAGACGAAAAAAGCGACCATGTATAGTAAGGCGTTTTTGACGAAAAAAACGACCATGTATAGTAAGGCGTTTTTAGCCGAAAAAAACGACCATGTATAGTAACGTTTTAGCGAAAAAACGACCATGTATAGTAATGCGTTTTATCGAAAACGACCATGTATAGTAAGGCGTTTTTAGCGAAAAAATGATATAGTATAGTAAGGCGTTTTAGACTAAAAGCGACCATGTATAGTAAGGCGTTTTATCAGAAAAAACCGACCATGTATAGTAATGCGTTTTATCGGAAAAAACGACCATGTATAGTAAGGCGTTTTAGCGAAAAAATGATATAGTATAGTAAGGCATTTTTAGACGAAAAAAGCGACCATGTATAGTAAGGCGTTTTTAGCGGAAAAAAACGACCATGTATAGTAACGTTTTTAGCCGAAAAAAACGACCATGTATAGTAAGGCGTTTTTATCGGAAAAAAACGACCATGTATAGTAAGGCGTTTTTAGCTGAAAAAAATGATATAGTATAGTAAGGCGTTTTTAGACGAAAAAAGCGACCATGTATAGTAAGGCGTTTTTATCGGAAAAAAAACGACCATGTATAGTAAGGCGTTTTTATCGGAAAAAAACGACCATGTATAGTAAGGCGTTTTTAGACGAAAAAAGCGACCATGTATAGTAAGGCGTTTTTCTCGAGGGACGGTGCCATCGTTCACTTCAGAGAAGGCTCGTTCGCGACCGACACATCACTAGCACCCTGCTACCGTACGCCTTTGGTAACAAATTGCATATTTATTGAAGAACTTTGACTTTTTAATATACTTTAGAGATATGAATGTGTCAAAAATAAGAGGAATATATAAAAAGAGACAAATATGAGGGGTATATCTAACGACCAATAACAGTCTTTCGAAACAAAGATGAACAAATAAAGGAGGATCGAGGTGAAACCCCCCCCAAAAACAAATAAAGCTTGAAAATGGATCTTCTGTACCATGCTAGGGCTATGATGGATAGTTGAAAAACATTTAAATCAGTGCACGCTTCAACTGCTTTTGAAGCCTTTTGTTTATCGGAGTGCTTTGTTGAAAGAATGAATTCTCTCTGAAAAGCAGATGGCTTCTTTCCCAAGCAAATTACAATAAATGTGTTTTTGACACAACCAATAAAACATTTATCAAGTACGTTTTTTCCTATTCATTTCAAAGATGCCAAACCATACATTATTCCAAGCGAACGCAACATTCCTTTCCAAATGTTAACGTGAATACAATCACACAGGTGTTGCCAAAACAAATGAACAGACCGGCCACTTCAAGGTATTTATCTTTTTCAAGAAGCAACAGTACAGAGCAGTACACAATACGTACATCAATGTATCTGGAATATAAATGAACATTCCAAAGAATGACAAACTTACTGAAAGTGAATGGTTGTTTGTGGAGCAGGCAATTGGCTATTGACCACTCCTGCGTGGAACCTGCGTGTTGTTTCAAGTCAGCTGGGATCAACTCCAGCTCACCCCAATGACAAACAGGACAAAACCCTTTTCCCTATTTTCCCTTCCGACCAATCAGGTGCAATAAGAGAGATATTTGCTGTTATCCTTCCAAAACGACTTTATTGACATATTGAAAAGACATCATTCACAAATTCCCATCGGCAAAAACTCCAGCTCACTCACTCCCGGTAACGCGCTGGCACTTGAAATGTCGCAGAAATGGTCAAGAGACAGCAGAGTTGGGGAAGGCGATTACACGTCAGCTTGTGCTGACTGATCAGGCACTTAAAAGATATGATGCAGAAAAACAGCATTTCAATAGGAAAAAAAAAACACTTGGAAAAGTCTCTTTCTTGTGAGTGCTCAGCTTCATGTGAATTTTTTTATAAAACACACACGACAAATGTGTACTGTAGAATATTACGGCCCACACTGAAAAGAACAATAATACTACAATGATAATTGGCGAAATGTAAACAAGAATAAGGTCAGACTTTGTTTTGGACACATGCATTTTTTTCCCAAAGAAAATAACATTTAAGATTAGTACTTTTACATGTTCTTTTCTGGAAGTCAGTTTTTCAAGATTGTTTTTTTTTTTTTTTTTTAAATCAGGGGGGGGGGTATTTTTTCCAAGAAAACTTCAGCATTAAAAATGTATATACTTCAAGCAAACACGTCATTTTAAGATTTTTTCCTGTGGGAAAAAGTCTTACTGTAATGCCAGGGGATTTTTTTTTCAGGGAAAATTTGTGATTGTTTTTTTTTTTGCAGGGGGGGCGTATTTTTGAGGGCAGAAAGAAAATGTCAAATTCAATTTGTAAATCTATGACCTCAGTGAGCATTTATCACATGGGAAAAGATCTAACTTACTTGCAAGATTACATTTTCATACTTGAAAATATGCAGAATTCTAAGACCAAGACATTTTCCTAGAAAAAATAAAAAAACTTGGAAAAAATACAACTTAACTCCCCCCAAAAAGTATGATTTTTGTTTTTTCCCTGAAAACTACAATTTATTTGCCAAAATCAGATTTTTCTTCCGTGTTTTTCATGCCAAGAAATACGAGTGCATAACAGAACCCCCCCCCCATCTTGAAAACATGACTTCTTTCTCCCCTTTATTCTCTCGCAAGTTAATGCCTATTGCCGTTTTCATTTTCGCCCTCATCAGTGCGGCCATGATACTCACTGGGGGTAGCTACGCGAGGCTTCTCCTCAGCATGAAATTGAGAATGCCTGTTGAAACCGACAAACCATGAGCAAAATATTTGATTGTGTGCGCAATGTCGAGCACAGTCCGGATTACGCGCACACAAAATTGATCGACAGCCACCATGGTTGCGGCGTGGATTCCAGTCTGTGCAAGATTTGTTTTTGTTTTGTTTTGTTTTGTTTTGTTTCCCCCCGGGTATTGAACATTGGACACATCAACAGCACACCACGTGGACCCTTTGTGAAAGTCTGAAGGGGTGATCCTCACTCAGCCTTGTCCTTCCTCTTGGCGGTGAAGGGCACCTTGTTGGCCACCGTGGAGCCCACCGAGGACACGCTGCCCGCCACGGCCGACACGCCGCCCTTCACCAGGCCCACGCCGGCGGCGGGCACGGCGCTGACGGCCGACTTTGTGATCTCCAGGCTCTTGCCGCCCACCCAGGCCACGCCGCCCACGGCCGCGCCCACCACGCCCTTGGTGACGTTGAAGAGGCCGCCCGTCACTCGCCACACCATGCCGGGCTGCGCCGCCGTGTGATCCTTGGACGAGTCTGCCGGGACACACAAAGAGAAAATGATAAGGAAGGTTTAATGGGCGGAGGGAGGGAGGGGAGGGGGGTAAAAACAAACAAACAAACAAAAAAAAAACCAGTCACTTGTGTTTTGTTTGTTTGCCCTGTTGGATGATATAAAACTAGGCTGGGGGCTAAAGATTGTCAGTTAGCGATTAGGCTAACTAATCGCTAACTGTTCAGCTCCATCCAAGTGGTTTGAAAAAACAAAAAGGGGGGGGGGGGCCTAAGTGGGGCTAAAACTTGGCGCTGAACTAACTTGCTCCGCGCATGTCAATGGTGAGCAGCTAGCTACATGTTGGCCGTGTGGATCCTCTCCTCTTAAGTCATTGATCCTCGCCGCCGCAGCAGCAAATAAGCTCCACTCCTAACAAGAAGCGCCATCACTCAAGATGGACGAGGAGCAGGTCAGCAAGCGACACACCGAGCAGGACGAGAGAACAGCAAATGGAGAAGCTAACGCTAACTGCTAACGGGAAATGCAGAACTGCGAAAGAGCAGAATATGGGCTTCGATGTATCCGTACACCTTTCACAAAAGTCTGGCTGGAACCGCGTTAGGGCAGAGAACAAACAAATGAGCATAATAATGAACAGGTGGTGCGGGAGAAAATGGAAGAACAGCGACATCGTAAGCTTACGCTCATAAAAAGGCAAACGAACGCCGATTAATCAAATAATGGTTGCACCTCCGATCCTCAATTGCGTCATTCGTCTTTGCACCAATCGCATTTGACCTTTTATCTGTGTGATTCTCAACATGTCACACTTTAGGGAGCACTGCAACCCGAGTGCCGCAAATAGAGCGACCAAAAAAAAAATTATACACACACACACGCACGCGCGCGCACACACAGAAAATAGCAGGGGCAACATGCATACACATATTGCGCCATGTTCCTGAAGGGCATGCCAGCATTTGGACACCCTCAAGGCCCGGGAGGAGGGCCGCGCATGAGGTGTGTGTGTGTGTGTGTGTGTGTGTGTGTGTGTGTGGCGGATAGAGGGAAAGGGTCGTCTTCGGAAGCTTACCCTCTGCGGGCTCACTGCAGGTGGGCTCGTTTTGATTGGCGGCCAGGGTGGTGCCAGGCTGGGGCTCCACATTGACATTATTCACATTCTGCAGGAAAATTGGAGATCAATTTCCAACGGCAAAAGACGGCCATTTTGGTGGCCGCAACATGAAATCTTCATTTTCACACGTTATGAAACACGTGTGACATTTATACACAATTGGGTCACGGTCTTGTGACATTGGTGGACTCGGTCAATGTACCCGACACATTGCATTCTGGGTAATGTAGTTTGTGATTACATCGTTTTTTTGGGCTCATAATTGACATGTTTCGGTCCCCAAGACAAAATTTCCTTCATGGTTTATTTATTGTTTTTTTTCTTCTTCTATGTAACGTTCACATTTATATTCTATATTTGTCTATATATGTTGAGAAGAATAGCTTCAGGTCAGAGCTGACGCCATTTTATTCTCTTTCAAACGAGTCGAGTGACTTGACAGTGCCTCTGCAGTTACCGGGCAATTACTACACTTTTCTACATTACTTTCAGATTTATATTCCATATTTGTAGACTAATGGGGAAGGATAACGTTGGCTCCGATATAGCTTCACTTCATAGAGTACATGCCATGTTCTTTTTCTTCTTCTTCTTCAAACTAGTTGACTGACTCAACAGCACCCCCTGCAGGTGCCAGTCAATTCATGCACTTCATTTCGACTCCATTGCGTCAAGGCTCGATTAACAAAAACACCAAGTGAACATTTATCAACTGACTACAAATCAACAAAAGATCAATTATTATGTCCGTCTGTTGTCTGCAATTAAAAAAAATGTCCCTTTAAAATCGTGCCTTATCCACAATGCTCTGAAGAATTGCAGGTGTTTCAAAAATGAGCCGTTACAGTATTTTATAAAACGCAGTACATATTTCTGTGCTTTATACGCTCTCTATTTGATAGATAGATGGATGGATTTACATGGAGATCTAAAGGCTTATCTGTTCATAGGTCTCCATCCTATTAAACACCATTTGGCAGGCGCTTCCACAAGCAGTGGTCGGGCGACTGTGTGAGAGAGTCCAATTGCTTCGATAACATACAAAATGATTGCGCGTTAAAACGTCAAAGTTGGAGAGCAAACGAAAACAATATTAACCGTCTAGCTACTGTCTAAACAACGTCGAGATTTAATGGCTGCCCAATGACATGGTAGAAAGGAAAACACTTGGCCTTGGGGGAGGAAAAAAAGTGTCAAAAGTGCATTCCTACACTATCTACATGGTGAAGACAGTTCCTATTAACCTATTCGAAACAATTGCAGTAAGTTTATAAACGAAAATGTTTAGAAACGATGAAAATCTGCATCTGGCACGCTAAGGTGTAAAAGTGCGACATCAATATGACGAGTATGCTGTTTTTTACCTTGACCATTGTGCCCGTGTCACACCTGGCGTAGGAGAAACTTGACACGGTTTGTCTCTGCTCGCCTTTCAGCCTCCGACGACGAAGAGTCTTCGGGACGAATGACGAGCTGCAAGCGGGAAGAGGCTCACGGCGGCCGGCCTTCTTTGCACAGTTGCTCGGGCCCCGCCGGAGCTCGTCAACGTGTCGGCGTGCGCGTGTCTCGTCTCGTCAACTCCGCAAGTCCGCTCCGCTTAGCGCACAACGCCACGCACGCACCAACGCTCCTCGGTCGCTCGTTGGCGTTTCTTCTTCGTTGCTCGCGTCCTGTCCTCTTCTTCGACACTTCTGCCGACGTGGCGCCGCGCGAATCAATACACGCGCTCTCAAACACGCACGCAAGCACACAGACAGTACTTCCGGTGCTTCATATTAAGAGACGAAATTATTTTCGTCAGAATAATCCCTCTTGTGTGTCTCGTTCCTGAAAGTCAGAAACCGCATTTCTATTTTTCGAAATTGAAGTCAAGCAAATTTTGAAACTGTGTGTGCTGACTTCATTCTAATTAGCCATAAAACGAGCATATTTCAGGCCCAAATGTCTCCAAAGCTGTGTAACATCTGTGTATCATTTCAGATATACGTACAGTATATCTGAAATGATATGATTCAGAAATCGTATTTCGGAAATGTTTTTTTAAAAACATTTTCCTTTATTGTGAAGACGGGAAATGGCTCGGAGGGGGCGTGGCAACTTAATCGACGGAAGGATGCAACTCCGGATCCCGAAGAACACCGGCGCTGACCTCCAGTGAGTGATTGTGTGCGTGCGTGCGCGCGCGTGTTACCTGAATAGAGGCAGCTAAGCCATAAAAGTTTGTGTTTTCAAGTGTGTCAAAGGTCAAGCGCAGCATGATGATGTTGGAAGCGACTTTGATTGACACAGAACCAGAAAATAAACTGTTGGACAAATTACATACACTTTACATACATATACACGCACCTATGCACACACATTTTTATATTATATATATATATATATATATATATATATATATATATAGAGAGAGAGAGAGAGAGAGAGAGAGAGAGAGAGAGAGATAGTATTAATTGAAATGTAATCGTGATTTCGGTTTGAGCTTCTCGCCATTGCTTTAAAATGTTCAAACGAAAAAGAACACTTAGCGTGCAGAAGTTGCGTTGGGAGTTGGGATTTTACTGTAAATCGAAAGCAAATAAATAAACACATTGTATATTTGAATACAAGACGTTTAGTTTTTTTTTTTTTTTTAACATGACTTGCGTTAACGCTTACGTCACTTTAAAATCCTATTGACATGCTAATGGTAAATTAGCATCAACTTTGGGACCGTCATTCAAATCACGAATGATTTACATACACCCGCTGTATAAACACATACACACAGTTCATAAGTTTCTCAAAACCAGAAATTCTCCCCAGTCTGTGAAAAATGAGTTCTATAGAATTCAATTCCAACTTTCTTCTTGGCTCCAAGTGTGTACGGCACGCCATGCACGCGCACAGCGCCACCGTCCCCAAGAGGCCAACGTGTGCACACGGCAGGTTTCCTCCCACATTCCAAAAACATGCATGGCATGTTTCTCGAAATTGCCCCGAGGTGTGAGCGCGAGAGCGAATGCTTGTTTGTCTCTGTGTGCCCTGCGATTGGCTGGCAATCGGTTCAGGGTGTGCCCCGCCTACTGCCCGAAGACACCTGGGAAACAAGATGGAGGTGGGAATGGTGAACAAGGATGAGAAGATGGAAGATAAGGAAAGGGAGAAAGAATGAAAATGAGAGAAGTTGAAGAGCACACGAGAATGGGAGATCTGGAGGAAAGAGAATGAGATCATTGACGGAACAAGAAGAGGAGACTGGCAAGATAAAAACACACAGAAAAAAAGGAGACTGGGATTGGGAAAAGGCAGCACGGAGAGGATGGGGAGATAAGAAAAGCTCTTCCGAAGCCCGTTGTGCGTTTCAAAGTGTTGTTTTTTTATTTATTATTTTGCTCTGGTATAAATTGTGTGACAGCAGAGCTCATTGGTCAAAATCTACAAAAATAAATAATTTACATACAAAATGGCAGACAAAGAGCCTTTGTATTAGCAAAGTTTTGTGCCCCCACCAAACATTTACACATGCGCACATTCACATAACCATCTTTAAAAAAAAATCCTCCGAGGTCCATACATCACTTTGTTTTCTTTTTAAAAAATGATTGATACACTTTATTTGGGCTGTTTTTTTTCTGTGATTCATCCATCCATCCATACTACAGAAGGCACCCCCCCCCCCATCATCCAGAGCAGTTCATATTGGGGACACACACACACACACACACACACACACACACACACACACACACACACACACACACACACAATCTCTAGCCAATAAGCAGAATGGGCCCTCACAGGAAGTAACATCGCAGTAAGCACCTTTCCCAACACCTGGAAGAGTCAGCACACACATTCCCGCCCCCATTTCACTTTGACACCTTTGCGACTTTGTATGGGTGCCGTAACACGGGTGGCGCGTCGCCTGCAAGTAAAGGGATATCTGAGGGCGTGAGCCTTTAACGCCGTGCCGTGCCGTCCCGTCCCGTCACCTGCCCACTTGTTGCGCAAGCGCAGCATTCGACATGCTCATTTTCCACATTCGGAGGCGCTCTCAGTGCCAACGTCACATCTGTCGAAAACGGGAGAGGCAAAACGTGGCTGGATCCAAGTGCGCAGCGGTGGGCCTGAAAGAATTCACTTCATTTGCTTTAATGGACGCGAGGTGCACGTGATTCAAATGTGGTCGCTAGACATTAGATACACAATATGTGACCTTTTAATCAAGTGCAACCGATGCTCATTTTCAAGCGAAGTGAATACAAAGATTTTTTTTTTTTGCCCCCCCACCCCCCCCCTTGCATTCACCAGTCAGTGTTTTCGAGTGGGCGCGTTGAATCTTACACCGCAAAAACAAAAAGTGGATTTGATCATGTCAACGCGCCACCGGTAAACATTAAGTCAATTCAAAGGACTCTCTTTTTTTGGGGGTCCAGCTCCTCTGCCGTCAAACAAACCCGTGACAACAAACGGATTTTTTTTTCTCTTTTCCGCGAAGGCTTTAAAACAGAATCTCTTTTGAATGAAGCGGGCTTGCGACGACAATTTCATTTCATTTGTTAAAGCGCGGACGTAACTCGCCGTGTGAACCTCCGGAGAGCGCAACGTGTTGCGCGCACACGCGCGTGAAAGTGGCTCGTTGCTACATCGTTATTTGGTTCAAAAATCTCAGAGAACCACAGTGTTTTCTAGCGCCGCAACTTTGAAGGATCTCTGTGAAAGGGGCTCACGCGCGCGCGCGCACGCACGCACACATTAGTCCAAGTAAAAATGTGTTGCGGGTCCTCAGTGGTTTGGCAAAGGTCCCGCGGGGCCATACATTCAGAAAATGACATCATCATGAGCAGCCTTCGAAGGCTCTCTTGGCACGATCCAGGTAAGCAGCGTTGCCATGGAGACGCCTCATCAGGCCTCCATTCGGGGAGACAAAGTTGCCTCTCTCCTCCCCCTCGCCCACCACCACCACCACCACCAAAGTCAATCAAACAGGAAGTTAAGGCAGGGGGGAGCGGGAAGCGGGTTCCCGGCGATGCGCTGCAAAGGCGGCGCCCGCCCGCTCAGACGGGCCTGAAGAGCAGCGCGCGCTCGTCTCGGTCGGCGGCGGCGGCAGCGGCCAGCGTCCTGGCGTAGCACGACACGATCTTGTGGTCCAGGCTCAGCTGCAGGGGGATGCTGTCCAGCGGCTTGGGGTCCAGGTCCAGGATGGACACCGAATAGGAGAAGCTGGGCGGCCGGGACGACAGGAAGTCTCGCAGGCGACGCTGGGGGCGCAACCTGCGCGCGAGCGCAAGGAAAGTTGAACGTGAGGGAGGATGTGCGATTTTGACACATGAGCAGGTAAGCAGAGTGACGGTGCTTCAATTAGCTGCTGAGAGTTTCACTACAGAAAAAGGATTTGACTGGCATGTACAAAAACATTTCGGTAGTGCATGAGAGTGGAGAAGAGAGAAAAAAAATGTGTGAGAGCATTTTAGCAGTGTGGCTTGTATGAATGCATTTCGGTACTTTTGCAAGAGTGTTTCTGTAGTGTTGGAGATGGTTTCAGTCGTGTATGTGGGCAAAAAAAAAAAAAAAAAAGCTACCGTATTTTCACGAGCATAAGGCGCCATTAAAAGTCAAGCGTATGAGCCGAGTTCCAAAGCCTGACCGAGCGTGCTTCTGGCCGACACGCCGTTTATATCGAGAAAAGGCGGGCGGACGTGAGTGACGTCAGGCATGCGGAAGTCTGCCAATGGGTGAAGGGTGGGCGTGCCCAACAACACGGTGCGCCCAATGGTCGTGAAAATACGGTAGTATGCATGACAGTGAAAAACATTTGTAGGGTGAGTATTTCAGTCGGATGATTTGAGAGTTTCAGTAAATAGGGAGAGAGCATTTCAGTCGTGTTACGAAAAGCGTTTCAGGAGTGCTGCAAGAGTGTTTTAGTAGTACCTGTGGGCAAAATCAAGTGCGAGATTGAGGAGTGAAGTGAAACAGGACAGCGCCGCCCGCGTACGATGGCGTTTCCAGTTTATCGGTCTTTTTCAGTCGAACGCATGAGAGCGTCGGAGAAGCACAACGAGAGAGCGCTCGGCCACTCACATATCCTGGTCTTCGTCGTGTTGGTCATCGGCGTCGGGCACCAAGGCAACCATGATGGAGCAGTCCTTGGCCGTCATGGCGGCGCGGTACTGATGCACCTGAACGCAGCGCAGCAGCACGCTCACTAACAGGAAGCGGGGCAAAGGGCAAGCCGGGGCATCGCCGCGGCAACGGTCCGTCTCACCTTGGACACGGCGAAGTCCAGCGAGCCGTCGTCCTCCGCGGGACACTTCTGCAGATGCTCCAGGAACGCTTCGTTGTACGGGCCGTCCACCTGCAGGGCATTTCTGGTTGGGGGGGGGCAGGAAGTGATGTCACATGAGAAGGACACAGGAAGATACACAAACGGTTGCCTTTTTTCGAGGAACATAAAATACTAAAAGACTCTCAGGAAGTGTTGTCATTTGCGAGGAAGTGATGTCGGCCGCGCCGACGTTACCTCTCCTTGGGGAAGTCACGCAGGTGTTGCTCCACTCGCCGGTAGAGCGGGTAAAGGCCTTCGATGTTCAAGTTGTCCAGCATTTGCGTGTTCAGGATGCGGGAGAGGACGCTGTCATCGGGCAGACCCCGAGAGCCTGCGCACGCAACATCAAGGCGACGTCGTTACCGACATTCGGTCGGGCGTCGTCAACGCCGCTCGCGAGAAAGCACCACGGCACTATTTGTTGCCGACATCGGGAGGAACGTCGTTTGCATGGGTTTGTGTTTTAGGTCGACTAAGTGTTCAGTCGATGGCGTGTCGCCAGCATTTAGACAGTGGCGGCGTGATTTGACGAGATGCTACATCAGAAATGAGCCGGTGTCACCAGCCAGTAATCGGTGTTGCCGGTGTGCTGGAGGTAGACACGTGCCGCCGCCGCCACCACCGGCGTTTAGTCAGCGTCATTATTATGATGCCGTTTCTCCGCTGTATCAAGACACGCATGATCATCTTTGTCACAATGACCAAGATGTAGTCAGTCCCGCTTTCAACTTAATGACACATGAAGAGATTCAACCTGCAGTGTGTGGGCAGCGTGTCACATCATCAATATTTACGCGGCGCGCTCATCATGAGATGGAGATGCTACGTGTCCAGCGATTAAGTCGGTTGCCTTGTCGCCGGAATAACGAGATGCTAGATGTTGTCAACATTGGCATCGCAACAAGAAAGACCGCAAGCAATCGGGCTATTCGTCGGCGTGGTGATGACAAACGAAGAGACGCGACATGCATCTTCGGCGTTTAGTCAGTGTCATTTTCATGGTGACATGTGAAGACAAGCTGCATCACCAGCATTTAGCCAGGGTCATTTTCATGGCGAAGGCAGCTCAAGACCAGCTACAGCGAGGTGACGCGAGTCAGAAAGCGGGAGTCTGGTCTGACCGTGTCGACTTCTCTCCCTGTTGAAGAGGCTGGCCTCGCAGAAAGTCCGGCCCTCTTCCCGTCGGTCCGTCATGACCCCGCCCCCTCCGCTGCCGCTGCCGCCGTTCAGGAGGGCGTTGACCAGCACCTGCGTGCCGTAACTTCAGCTGGGCATCTCCCCGCCAATCATCTTTTTACATCGAGCGCGGAGAGCGCTTACCTGGATGAAGTCGCCGAGGACGGCCTTGCCGCTCACGTGGGCGTGGATGCGGTTGTTGGCGTACAGGAAGTAAGGCCGGAGGTGGTAGAGCAGAGAGTTGAGGTCCGAGGAGTCTTCGCCGCCGCCGCCGCCCTCCTTGCTGCTGTATATACACTGACCCCCCTGAAGGACATCACACACGTTCAATGCATCACCAAAAAAAATGAATCTGACGACAGTATATAATGATAAAATAGACATTTTGCATCCATGTATTTTTATTTCCTGAAAAGTGTGTAAGCCAAGAGCATGCCAAGGTTGATTGTGGATTCCCCCCCCCCCGTGCCCGCCACCATTTGACTGAACATTCAAAGTGCACCTTAAAGATTTTGAAGTTGTTCTGAGGTTCTTCAATGAGCTGCCGGACAGCAAAGTGCATCCTCGCTCGGCTCCTGCGGGAACAAGCCGAGGCGGTCACGGGGGGCCCCGGCAAGCTCGCTCGCTCGCAGTGGGCAAGTCGACTCACCCTGAGAACAAGTCGAGGGGACAGTAGAGGCTGCGTCTCTTCCAGCGCCCGCTAGACACCTGCCCGAGGCGACAAAGGCAAACGTTGGCGGCGCCGCGTTTGTGTTGCGTTGCGTTTGTGTTGCGTGCTTTTGTTTTTGGGGCTTGACCTTGTAGTGTTGGTGCATGCAGAAGCGACACACTTTGCTCTTGATGTCTCTGCTGATGTGCTTGGCCGATGGCAAGAAGCCGCACTTGGGCTAAAACGCACACGGGACCCACACACATTTGGAGAAGCCATTATTCTCTTGGGTATTCCATCAATGAATCGAGTTCCATTTTATTTTGCACTACCCCCCGCCCCCTTCCTATTGATTAACCGAATAGTGTTATTTATTTGGTATTGCTTAGTGATTAAAAAAAAAAAAGCGCAATCTCACACAAGAGGGAACCTTTGAAACGGATTCAGTTGTTGTTTCGCTCATTGTTTCCCAAAGTCAAAGCAGACGTTTGCAAATGTCTTATTTTGACACAACACAAAATCTAATCAAATCCGTCTGCGGCGGGCAATGTTGGATGTCATGCGATTGCGCAATTTCATGACAAAACGGAGGCAGGAGGTGAAATCCATGACATGACTGGGGAGGGGGGGGGGCTTTGATTTCCATGAGCGGCATATCTTTGGCCACGTAGCATCATCGCTTCTGTCATTTCTCAATATTTTCAAGGAAAAAATTTTTTGAAGGCACGTTGGTTTTTGTTTTTGGATATTGTAAGAAAAAAAACTTCAATCTGGATGAGTGAACACGTAAGCGATAAGAAAAGGACTTCATAAAAAAAAAAAATACTAATGTCTGTGCTGTGCTCTAAAAAACAAAAAAACAAATGATATCCATATTTTTCGTTTTTCAAAAACATCACTTCCTCTTTCTGAGGACCACTCGCCATTCCGAGTCTCCAACCCGCCAAGTAGGAATCGGAAGCGCCACCTTGTGGAGCAACGCGTTAGTTCGCCTGGCATTTGGAAAAGTTTGGATTCATAGGTGGCGCTGTTGCGCGCATACACGTTTCGCTCCCTCGCGGTGACGTGCATTGCCGAGTCCCGGAGCGCACCAAGTGCATGAAAACATTCAAGACCGGTGACAAGACGTCAAAGCGAAATCGACATTTCAACGACAAAGAAGATCTGACGAGGACAATTGGCGAAGAAAAAAAGCAATGGTTCGCTCAAGCAAACTTTGGCACTGGAGGCCAGAAGGGAGCGGCACAACGGGTTAGACGCGCTCACCATTTTGGGAAATATGCTCTTAGGGTATGCGGAATGTCATCGAGAGGGTGTGTGTTTTACCTTGATCTCCACGCAGAGAGGCGGCGTGTGCGAGTGCAGCGGGAGGCTCGGCGCGGTCAAGTTGGGCAGGCACAGAGCGCAGCCGCTGTAGATGTCCATCACTTTGTCGCAGCGCCACGCTAACGCACACACACACACACACGCGCGTTGCTCGTCTTGCTGCTCATCGATGGTGCGTTCGTTCGTTCGTCTCTTACCGGGTCGCTGAGGTTGAACTTTGATTGACAGCTGACGCACAAACTCCAGCGGCAGCTTCACCACTTCCTGGAAGGAGACGGAAAACAAAAAAAATAAATACATACATACAAATGGGAATCTGCTTTCTGGTGCAACTGCGAGCATGTCACATCATTTTCCCTCCCAAATGTTGGTTACTTTTGTCGTCACGTTATTGTGGATTATTTTCAACCAGTATTTGTGAATTGTTTGTAAATATTGAGATTTTTTTTCAACTGTTTTTAGAACTTATCTAATATTTTGTGCCTTTTGAAATCTTTTATGGGCGGCCCGGTGGTGAGCCGTCGACTGCATGGTGCAGCACCCCCCGTGGCCCTTGTGAGGATAAAGCGGATCGGAAAATGAATGAATGCAATTTATTTTCAATTTGTAAAAAAAAATTGTGTTCAAATTGTGTTTCAAATCTTCATCTGACATTTTCCTAAATTAGTTTTTCTTTTGCATAATTTTTGTTTAATCTTTAAGATTTTTTAAAAACTTTTGTCTATTTTGGGGGGGGGTCATATTGGTACTTAAAAACTATTTTTTTTTTTTTTTTTTTTTTTTTTTTAGAATTGAGTGTTGATTGATCAACTGGTTTCAAATGAGGTCTTTTCTCCATCAAATCAATGTGCATTTTGTTTGCTCTAAACTGTTTGGGCTTTGGCGCTCTTGAGGAGTACGCAAGTGTCCCTAATGATATGACTTGCCTGACTCCCATTAGCAAGCACATTACTTATCACCCCCCCCCCCTCCTCCCCCCGCAGGGACATTTTCATCCGGATTCCTCCCTAAATGTGTTTCATCGTGACGCGAACATGTGGCGCAGGCGGCTTCGGAAACAAAGGCGGCATTCACCGCCGCTTTGGCGACATTGTTTCAAGGCCTGTGAAGCGACGCGCCTGTGAAGCGACGCGCCGACGGCGACGGCTTCTCGGTTGTGCGACGCCCGGGGGCCGACCCGCCGCGCACGTCTCTCACCCGCGACGTTCAGACGCTCTTGCGGCGGATAGAAGAAGAAACAATATTGCGTTTCATCCTCGCTGGACGTCAGCTGACATAATCGCAACGCTGCGGCTTCTTGTCCTGCCATGACCTTCGGATTCTTTTTTTTTTTTTAAAGCGCAACACCACAGAGGCATCTTTTGGAGAATGCTTTTTGTCGTTCATACTTCCTGCCATGGATGGGGAACACTTTCAGGACGCCCTTTTTTCCCCCCTCAGTGTTAGAAAGAAATATCTTTTGTTATTTTGCTTCACTGCGAGCATAAACGACCAATACAGTTGGAATGTGATCGAACGTTAACGCTCAGCCCGCATGCCTCGGGTGCCTTCAGTCTAAATTTAACCTGGCTAAGCCTAATCCAAAGCGAGACCCAAATGTCTGAATTTCAGCCTGCAAAAACGACCTCGTGGTATCTTGTCAGCTCGCGGTGGAATTGTTGTGTAACCCGCACAAAAGGCAATTTCCTCTCGACTTGCGCCCGACCGACCGACCTTCTCGTGAATTTGTGCGTGCGCGCGCGTGCGTGAGGTGAGGCGTGTGCGCGCATCTCACTCCGCTGTGGATGAACTTGTCGCCCAGCAGTCTGCTCATCACGTTGGAGCTGAAGTCGACAATGTTCTGGATCTGCCTGAAGGCCTGCTCCGCCGTCTGAAAGGCACACACGCGTGGGCGGCGCGGACCACACCGCAAACACGTCAAAGTTGGCTTTTGGCAGTTCTTGTCGCGCTTGCCACCAAAGACTGCCGATCAAACGGAATGATGAATCGCTCATATCTTAACACAGAAAATTCGCCTGTTCAGGCCGTGGTAGCGCGAGTCCTATTTGGCCTCGAATAACAAATACAAACGATTGCTGGCGCTTAAAACAAAAAGGCTCAAAAGTCCCGAGAGGACGGTGCAGAAGGTTGACTTTTGAAGGATCCGCCGATACATTTTCACGCGTCCTCGGCTCGCCTGTAAGGCGCCCGACCGACTCTTAAAAGCAATTTTGGCTTCCATCGTTTCCTACTGAGATGAAGAGACATTTGCATGCCGAGTCAACACCAAGAGGCGAAGCTTCCGCGCAAACGAGTTTAACACGCCCCGACCCACCTGTCGAAGTGTGTGTTTGTGTCTGTGTGTGTGCGCGCATAAACAATTTTAATTAAAGGGCACACCCAGGCAGGCATGTCCCTTCATGCCTCACGTCAAGGAAAAAAGGGTCAAAAGTGGCAAAAAGAAACTTTTGCTTTACCTGCGGTGGGTTTTCAGAGTCCTCTGTGGGATATTTAAGCAGGCGAAGAACTTTGGACAGCTACACACACACACACACATAGACAAAAAAAAATAATTCAATAGTGGATTAAAAATGTGTAGATTTGAGGTCATCCTTGAATTGATTATGTAAAAAAAAAGCATTGGGGGATTTAGCTCATCTTGTGATTCTTCATCTCTACTAGAGGTGCAACAAATAAGCCATTCGTCAACAAGTCATTGATTCACAATTTCATGAACCTGTCAGTAAGGTATAGAGATCTCAGCGATTCAAGATGATTCCAAAGCTATCTTGATTCTCTCCCATCTTAGAAACGATTTTCCGATTCAAATCCGTTTTGGTCATGCCGAGTTAAATATTAGGCCACATTGTTTCGTGAAATTACTTGTTCCCTTGAATTCCCGGTACCTTGAAAGGTGTATCGCGTGACGAACAGACGGAAAAGAAAGCACGGAATGCCCGAAAGCACAACGTTCGACACTACAGTACGCATCGTGCCTGTGAACGTTGTAAACAAAACAAAGAAGCGGTTAACTATCAGCTCTTACTTTCGACTCCAACGTACTCGTCTTATTTGTCTACACAAATTGACCCGCGGTTGTGTACGAGGCCTTGAAAATCAACAAGACGCTGGAAAAGAACAGGGGGACGGTTTCAAGGGATATTGGGGATGACGAAATCAGAGGACGCTTTAATGACATTTTCGTGAGAGCGGCTCACATGGTCCCAAGCATCGAACGGGCAGCATCGAGCTCGGAGCAGAGTCTCACGTCGACCAAACCAAACAAATAAACAAACAAACCAAACCAAAGTAGGTGTGCTGTCCCAGAGCGTGCGAGAGAGAGAACACGACGCCGTTCGATCACTTGTTGCTCAACGTCGACATGCTCGGGCTGGTCCGGCGCCTTGAGGGGATGGGCGGGCGGGCGCGTGTACGCGAGCGCCCCGCGCACACGCACTTCTGACCGACTCGACTCGGCTCGGCTTTGGTCTGCTCTGTCCAGCCGGCTGCCACCGGACCCGAGAGCACCTTCGGGATGCTCCGCGATGAGAACCCACACGACCCCGGCCCGGCCCCACTCGCGCCAGCATGGACATACTGTATCGGGCGCGTCGATTTTTTTTTTTATGGCGTTTGTACGATTTGACGTGTGTTCTCAATGAATTGTCGTCAAGCTAGCGAAACAGCCCGACGACGCTGCGTACAAATTCTCCTCCGGTCCGGCGGGTGACACCTCCGTCATCCGCTTTCAAGACACGTTCCCCGGGATTTTTTTCCCGGCGAGTTGAGGCCGGCCGAAGGTGAAACAAAGTGTCAAGCGGCGGTCTGGAAACCGTTGTTAGCCTAGCCGACTCACCTGTACGTGGGAGACCACCAGGCTCTTGTTGCCCTCGCCGTGGTAGCGCCAGTCGTTCTCGTCCATCTTGTCCAGCTCCATAGCGGTGAACGTGGCCGACCCCCGCTGGCGTTCGGCGGCGCCGGGCGAGTTTACGCGCTGGCGAGTGGCGAGGTGGCCGCTGGCAAGTCCGCCAACTACTTGCGAGTCGGTTAGCGGCGCCTTCACACACCGAGTTTTGCCACAACCGCCGACTTCTGCTTGTGCCTAGCGCGCACCTACTTCCGCCTACGTTTTCAAAGTACACATCCACGTCACGTCGACGTACGCGTTGCTTGAGCACATATACGACAATTACACACATGATTTATTCTACACAAGTCTACAGTGTTACAGTTAAATGCATTTGTAGTAGATTTGAGAAGGCATACGATAGAATCAAAAAGATTTGGTGACGAATAACTTAATTTTGGTAAACGATTCGACTCTGAAGCAATCTGCTTCCGCTGTTAACTACGATCACTTGACGTGATACTTTGACAAACAGATACATCAGCCAATCGGCGTCACGAACCCCAGAGCAAGGCGTTCCCACCGCATTCTGATTGGCCAGTCTTGCACGAAGGATCTTCCGTGTTTTTTTCTGTTAAAATCCCGAAGTGGAAACGTCCAGTTGATCATATGATCGATGACTAATACAGTATATGCCCTCGCGTGGGATGAGTGTTTTATTTTGAAAGAGAAGAACAAGGACTTCTCTGGGACAACTTCTCTGGGGTCATTTAAGACTTACATACAGTACATTTTCCGTGTACACGTCGTGTGGTAGTCTTTGTTTAGTAGAATTTGACCCAAATAATTATCCACCAACTCATGAACAGCAAATATTTTCACAATGTATTTGTTTCCTGACTTTTCATATGTGAAAATTAGATAACCACTTTAAACGGACATTTTACGCTTATGCATTTTCATCATTGTCAATTTGAAGTAATGTACTGTTTTTGAATAAGAGATTGACATTTAAAGTTGTTTTTGTATGATTATTAAAAAAAATTGGACAGATTTAATCGATTATTAAAATGATCGTTCGTCGCAGCTCTAATCCTGTCACTTTGCCTGCATTGATGACTAAGAAAACCCCCAAAACAAAAACAGCTCATGACACTGATGACGGGACGCAGAGGTTTTGAAACACACTTCTCAAACCTTGAAACTGGGAGCTAGCCACGCCTACTGCACAGCATTATTTACCTTATCAGATGACATGTTGCAATTGGATTCATTGAATGGAATTTTCCATTAATTTCCCTGTCAATGCAATCAGACAGTGGCAGTTCCCAGTCAAAGTGTGACAAACCAAACACGGCTTCTGATAATTTGAGATTAATTCCAAAATGTTTTAATATGTATAAAAACTAGCGTGCTCGTGCACACGCACACACACACACACACACACACACACACACACACACACACACACACACACACACACACACACACACACACACACACACACACACACACACACACACACACACACACACACACACACACACACACACACAAGTCAAAAAGAACAGATGATGTGATCTCTCCTGTTGGTGGTCCCGACCAAGGTGTGGGCGTCGGCTTGTTGCTGGAGTGGAAAGAGCGCATTTTCTTCCCAGTCTGCAAGTGACGGAGGAATTGTGTGCTTCTATTTGTTTTGTCGCCTCAGTCCATTCCTCCTATGTCGTGCTGCTTGTACGTCTGCGTCACCAGCGTCCCTGCGAAGGAGGAGCACGGCACTTGTCAGGCTTCGCTGCAGTGGTCTCAAAAAGTAACGGCCAGGGGGACATGACAGTAATCACCCACATTTTGGCACTTCACAATTTGTAAATATACCTACAGTATTCTTGGGTTGTTGTTGTTTCCAATGTATCCTTTGTTGTCTGAAAAATTTCAGACAACAGGAGTTTTCAGGAGTATTTTTGTGCTCTCACTTACACCCTAAGATCCCACATGACCGCGCCAATGTCCTGGGTAACAGTAAAGTAGTAATCGGGGTTGCTTTTCAGTTTACGAGTGATCAGGCATTTATTGTGAATTGGATCCAAATTAAACTGGAAGACATTGTAGAATTGGACAATCATGAAACGAGACATAGCAATTGGCACAATTTCGCCAATTGTGCCCGAGTATGTAAAGGAGCACAACCATATGCTGAAGTGACAACTCATGTATTTGAAATCTTTATTTTCTGTAACTATATATCCATTTTTCATTGTTAGTATTTCTGTGTGAATTATTGTAATTTGACAATGCGGGTGGGGGTCGCCGATTAAAACTTGTTTGGTAACATTATTCCAAGAGGAAGAAGTGATTTCAAATGATCTGCATAAAAATGTATATTTGTCTCAGTGGAAGTTAATGGTGTGAGATTAATTTAAAAACAAAACGAAAAAAACCAACGACAAACTATGCTAGTTGTCTCCACTCTGCATGTTATTTCAGAGTATGGGTATATTTCTGGGTGGGGGCCGGATTGCAGCTGCACAAAGGCTCTTAATGTGGAAGGAGCAGGAGTTAGTCTAGTGAAGAAGACAAAAAGGACAGGAAGTGAGCAGCACACCGAACAAGGCCGAAGGAGCGAGGCGGGGCGAGGCGGGTGCGGGGAGCAAGGAGGGCCAAGCGGGAACCGGAGCAGCCAATCATCATTGACATCAATTAGTTCGGGAGTGGGGTTGAAAGTCGGCAAACCACAGCCTGAACACGTGATGCATGTAGAACTGTGATTTAGATGGTATGGGTCATTACAAATTCACTGGACACTTCATTAGGCACACACACCCTCCAACGCCTGGGTGAGCAAACGTTTGCAAAGCCCGGACATTTTTTTTCCTTTCATAGCCTCACCTGTGCATTGCCTACCAACGACGCATTGAAATGAACAATTAGCGCATTTATGACAGCATTAATCATTCAAAGTTTGGATATGATTTGGTTACAGTCCACTTGCGAGGGGGACAAATGGCGCCCACCAAATTCAGCAGATGAAGAATGGTGTTTGTGGCTTGCAATACCGCCACCTTGAGGAATGGAATGGAACTTTGGCTGGAAGGTTTCATCATGTTAGCAAGTGAGTCCGGCAGACGCGTTTTCCTGCCGTATTTGACATCCCGAGATTGTGCATGTGTTCCTAATAATGTGTCCGGTGTTTCAGACTGTGGCTTTGCACCAGGCAGAGTTCTCAAACATTTGAGGTCCAAGAACCCCTCACAAGGGGACATTTGCCCCAAACCCCCCGTCTTAAGTCGAAACAGCAACTTAATGACCATGAGTACGCCGGAATTAAAAATATGGTTTTGTTTTGTTTTTTAGAAAAGTTTGCAAAAACAAACATATTTTGAGAATTAAGTTCTGAAATTCAAGTTGCATTTTTCCAGAGAGAAAAAAAAAGTTCCGATTTTTACAACTACACGATTGACAAAGTCCTGAATACCAAATGAATTAAAACGTTGCCTATTTCTGAGGAAAAAAGTCACAGTGTTATGATAAATAGAAAAAAATTTCATCTTTTTTTGGGGGGGTGAGGGGGGGGGGGGAATTAAGTATTTTCCAAAAACAAATTATCCGTACAAGAACATGGATATTTTATTGGGGTAAACAGCTGTAATCTCCCTAGAATAATCTATTTTTCCAAGGCAAAGTCATATTATAAAACCTTTATTTATATGCTGCTTTCACAACAGCTGCAGTTGTAAGAAAGCACTTTACAAAACATGATGATTCTTATGTCAAAATTGAACAAGTGAGTAGATCAACATGTTAACCAGTGCTTTTAAAAACAAAACAGCTCGATATTCCTGTAATACGGCCACTTTTGTGAAGCTCAATAGAGGGCACACGTTAGCCCCTATGATCATTTTAGTAGCGTCGTCAGATTTGTTTTTAGAAATACATAATTCTGAATATCCGATTGACTTTTTGACCCTTGCGGGTGTTGCTTTCCTAAACAATTGAGTGCACTTTTTGAAACGCTTTTGTCGCATTCTTTGGACCCCAGTTTGAGAAGCGCTGCTTTGGAGACCTGATGGCCGCCGGTTGTTGTGATTGTTTGGGCTCGGGGGAGGGTGCAGCACAGGGGAGACAGGCCGAGCTGTCAATCGGCAGAGCTTAGTTGAGCAGAGGGACCGGCGGGACCAGCACGGCACCCTGTGTCAGCATCAGGGGCAATGGCACGCTTACCTGTGGCCAGGCCCCCCTCTGCCCTGCCCTTCATCCCTCCTCCTCCTCCTCCGCCTCCTCCCGGGCCCGAGCCGCCCAGGACGTCCATGGCGAAGGACGGCCGCTCGCCCCCCCTGTAGGGCTTGGGTCTGAAGGGGAAGTCTTTGTCTTTACCTTTGGAGCCTTTGGGCCGGCCCGCTGCCTTCTTCTTCGACTTGCCATCGCCCTTCACGCCCAGCAGGGGATGCACCTCTGGAAGAGAAACGATCGCCACTTTGATGTGAGGATTCAAAGCGGCCGACTTGAAACGGCGCTGCCGTTTTGGTTAGCGAGAGACGAGCAGCCATTTCAATAAATCATCTGCGTGAGGAATAGTGTGGCTAAACAACAGCGCAAGAGTGTTTCCGTGCCCCGATCGACGCTGCTGTTTTGGTGAGCGACAGAACAGCCGCCTCTTAAATCTTGGTGTCCACTAATACAGACTTAAGAAAGTATTTCTTAGTTCTCCCTCTCCTGCACATCCAATTCCCCCACTGCCAGAGGAAGTTTATGGTGAAACCAAAATGAGATGGTGCTTAACTCTTCTTACCATCAACTGGCACCCCCTGAAGTTCGATGTTGGTAGTGCGTGCCTTCTTCTTGGCCGGGGCTCCGTCGGAGGACGGCGGCCGCTGTTTCTTGTCGCCGCCCGCCTGCATTTCCTCGGCGGCCCCAGCCTGAGGCGTGGAGTCCGGCGGAGGGCCGAAGGGGTTCTCCTCAGGGTCCTCCACCTCGGGGGCGATGGGAAGGTACAGCAGAGCCTTGTAATCCTCCAGCTCCTCATCGCTGCAGGAAACACACAGGGAGCTCTGAATGAAGGTTATGTACAACTTCAGTTTCACTTAGTTTGGCCTTGGCAAAGGTCTGCCCTCAACCGCTCTCGTTGCCATCGAAGGTGTTCAAATGTGGTGTGGACGCCGTTCGACTGCCCAGCCACCTCAGCGTCTTCCTCACCTGCTGCAAAAAGCCACGATGGGGTCCACCGTCGTGACGTCCACCTCCTCGTCCTCGGCTGCGTCCGCGCCTGCCATGGTTAGAACCGGCAAGACCAGTCCGTTAGACGGAAACGCATTTCAATCGTGCGAAACCTGTGATAAGAGACAGCGGTCGCTCGTACGGCGACAGGCCGTCACGGTCGGGGCCTTAAATTTAACGGCGGCCACCTCTACTGGCTATTTGAGAGGTCTTGCTCTCCAAAAAGCGTTGTACCTGTCTGCTCGGGTTCACTCTTGTCCTCGTCCTCAATATCAAACTCAGATTCTCGCTCCTCGTACTCGACGTTCTCGTCCAGCTCTTTGAAGTCGGGAGCAAAAGCGCTCCAATTTTCCTGCGGGTGGAAAACTGCAGTTAGGCAAGCGTTCAGGATAAATATTTTTTCAATCAATCGGACGATGAGTTTCCGGAATGTTCCCCAGGCAACCGTGGGAATGTGCAGGCCCTGCGACTAACCACTTGGTTTTGGGCCCAGATGGACACCACTCCGCTTGAGATGGAGGCGATGATGGGGCGCACGGGATGCCACTGCACATTGGAGAAAAGTCAGGTCACACGACTGTCCAAAGGCGCAGCAGCACAACAGCCGGCGGGTCCTTACGGCCACGTCCAGCAACAGCTCGCCTCGCGTGCCGTGCAGGATCTTCACCAGGTTGCCGATGCTCTTCTCCCAGATGTAGAGGGCGTGTTGCCGGGCCGAGCCGGCGACGATGTACTCGCCGTCCCCGGAGAAGCAGCAGCGCTTCCACGGAGTCCTGGATGTTGGGATCAGAGCGGCGGCCCACGGTTAAGACACGGCGAAAGGTGGCCCTGGTGTCATCCGAGCAACTCTGGCGCAGAAACGGTCAAAGTTCAGAGCGCACCTGTTGACCAGGTCTTGGAGCTTCTGCATGGGTTCTGGCTCGCCGTCACGGCCGCACGTCAGAATCTCCCTGCCGTCGTAAACCCGGATGATGCGGTCCGCTGTGTTGATGAGGAAGCAACTGCAAAGCCAGACCGGCGGCAATTATTTGACATCTTTGAAAAATGCTTTTTAACATAATGGTGAGTTGAGCTCATTGGATTCTTTTATTTATTGTGTGTACTTGTTATATGGGTTTGTCTTTTCTGCCCTCAATATTCAATAAAAAAGAAATTGAGTAGATCATTCAAATGTTCATAATCAATCACAAACGTGTGCTTCAATGAAAGTAAAAGACAAATATTTGAATATATAATACATGACTTTTTACTTTATGCATCTACATATTTTATATATATATATATATATATATATAATTTATATGATTTTTGTGATTGATTGATTGAAATGATTTGTCTTAAGTCTCATCCATCCATTATCTGAATTTCAAAAAATGTATGAAAAAAGAACTGTCCTCTTGTGCTTGCGTGCAAATTTCTAGATTTGTATAAGTAGAGATACATTTTTTAATCATGTTTTTTTATTAAAAAAAAACAATAATATTTGGTTCTCTTTAAATTACACTATGAATAATATTGATCTATTTTTTGCATGTAGAACGATTTATTTTAATAAGCAGACAAAAAAACAAAACACAGAGGTTTGAATAAGACAAATCCAAAGAAAACACGTTTGACCGTCGTCTCACCTGCCCTTGCGTGCAAATTCGATGGATTTAATGGCGGTGGTGTTGCTGGTGCCAGTGGTGACTCGGAATGACGCCACTAGGTCCTGAGTGTCTGTGTTCAACACCAGAATCTGCACCACGCAAGCATTTCTTCAGTCAACAATCATCTGTCTGATTCAATGCTCGCCAATGAAACGCATGCACGCGTCCGGCCGTCTCCGCTGGCTGACCTTTCCTTTGGCATTGCCGGTGTAGATGTACTCGCCCCGCCTGTCAAAGGCCGCCACCACGTTCAGGTCCGAGTCATCGTCCACGGGCAGGACCACGTGTTTGGAGTCGGACAGGGTGAGCAGCACCGGCGCCGACTTCATGGGACACACCAGTACTTTGTCCCTATGGAACAAGCGATGATGTTTGACTCAAACATTTTGCACCAAGTAACACCTCGAAATAGCCTTGCTTCTCCAGGAACCAACAAGGTGGACAAAGTACAGTGTTCTATAGATTTGCATGTATTTTTTGGTCGACTTACATGTCTCTGGGGTGGCACTGTAGCTTGAGGATGGGCGAGGGGAAGCGGAAGCGTTGGTCGCAGTCGCCCGTCAGCACATCCCACTGTGACACGATGTTGTCTGTGGACGCGCTCACCAGCTTGTGGCCGTCTCGACTCCAACTGGAAGCGAGAATCCCCCCCCCACCGCAAACTTGCATCAAAATCCACGGAAACAGTCCAAATATGTGTTTTTGTTTTCTTTACAGATAAAAGGGAAAAACGTGTTGTCGCTTTTGTCAAAACATTTCTGTAAACACAAATAAATTAACATGTCAAGTGATCAAAAATGTAATCATCTTGGCTTCTGCTTATATATCTTATGACACATGCTAATTTTTACCCTAACCTTACCTTTGCTGTTTATTTTCAGGATGCATTTATTTTATTCAGTCGTGTTGTGCAGTTTGCGATGGGATGACAACTTCTGCACAATTTAGGGGCTGCAGTAACAGATGCGTACTAGTGTGTTGTTGTGTGTCTCACCATAAGGAGCAGACGGGGTGTATGTGTGCACTGATGATTTTGGCAATGCCGCGTGTCAGGAAGTCCCAGATGACAATACGTCCGTCGTTGCAGCCCACCGCCAGTAGGGTCCCCCAGCGGTTGAAGGTGCAGGTGAGGGCCATGCTGATGCAGTCCAGCGTTCCATCTGCCTCCTGACAAATGCAAGCAAAAGAGGAGCTAAGCCACGATTACATCTGCATACATTTTTCTAAGAGTGTTGTCGTCGGTGTGTTTGTTTTACCTCAGGATAGTTCTGCCCAAAAGATTCTAGGGGAGAAAGAAAAATATGAAAGCATTAAGCATGGGCAGTAGAAACACATTGAACAGATTCTCAACATGATTCCAAACTGCTAATTTTCAAGACGACATACTCGCTAGATAGATACATTAATGATCTTGTTCTTTCTATTGCATGCTGGAAGTTACAAACAGTAAAATAATTCATGTGAATGCGCTAATGATGAGACTAAACGTAAAATATCCATGTAAATGTGTAATTATTTCAAGGAACAAGCACGTAGATTCACTGTCAAACTGTCTTGTCACTAATAGTTGTTGAATGTGGTGCGCGAGAGTACAGTAAAATACGGAAGGCTTAAATATATGCGTTTGAGTGACGTGAAATAAAGACGTCTCTAAATATTTCATGGTGACATGCACGCAGCGTGCACATTGTAAAATATAACCTTTAAATTACTGAGCAAGTGCTCGTGTTATTTCAGTGAGCATGTGAGAAAACCTAATAAAACATAATTTGTGTCATCTTACGTGCTAGGCTAACTCGCGATGCTAACCACAACACACCCGTCGCAATTTTAAGGAAAGACGTGACAAAGAGGATTCTTTAGTTACCCAGGAGTTCAAGATTCATTGTGGGCCGAACAACGGTCCGACGATATCCAATAAATTGATTTCAGCAATTATTTCCTTAATTTTTTTTATCGTATTTTTCAATTCGGTTGTTTCGACCCGGGAGACCCGCCGAGTCCTCAGCAAGGACCCCAAACAATGTGACCAAGAACATGCCTGAAACAAGTAAACGCATAAGGGATTAACAAAGAGGACTGGTTGTGTCCAAATTTCTCCCTTTACCTTTCAACTGTTGATCATAGGGCACGATCGTAATTTATCACTCCTTCTAATTGTAGTCGTTTTTTAATTCGTCTTGATGTTTTTCCGGATACACTATAAAAGACCCAAAACACTGTGACCAGAAATATGCCAGAACAAAACGCAACCATAGAGATGGCTGACGAGCAGCCACCATTTGGCATTCTTTATGATTTAATTAGAATCAGTGAATTCATTTTCGTTCAAATTTTCAGCCGTGTTTCTGACTTGGCTCTACAAGAGAGATCTTTGTCGGAATACATCATGGGGTCAGTGAGAAACGCTCAGGGCGCTGTCAAAGTGGTGGATATTATTCTTCAATGTGGGACATTGAATCAATCACAAAGGGGCTAGGGGGATTTAAAGCCCCCCCAAAATCTATTTAAAAATTTATAATTAACATTTTTTTAAAACAAAAAATAGAAAAAGGAGGGAAAGAACGTTTTTTAAAAATCTTAGAATGAAAGGGTGCCAAATCACAAGTGTGTGGGCGTCTGGTGTATGTTCTTTATCCTGTGCAAGGAATGACTTCAATTACAAAGGTTAGTGAGTCACAGTTGGAGTGAAACTTTTCGTTTGTCTGCATGACTGTATCAAACTGCCCCCTGGTGGCCAAATCACACACACCAGAAGAAGCCAAGATGAATTCATTTTGACGGACAAACTGTTTAATTCTTGACATTCTATTGAATTGTCATTACTGTATGTTTATACAAAGTACAATATTACAGAGTGCAACTTTATTGAATAATTACTAAAACACAATACTGTACAACAATTTGTGCTTGCTTTTTTCTGGAAGCTGTAATGTATTGATGACATTTCCAACATCGCACATTTAATCAGTTATGAGTCCCGCCGCTCGGATGACCTCCTCCAAGGCAGCTTCAGGCCCGAGCAGCCTCAGCAGGCTGTGGAATGCCTCGGCGGCGCCAACTACAGCCTGAGACTGGAACAGCTGCAAAGCTGTGGAGAAAAGTATTCCTGTTATGAATATAATAACTCAATGTAATCATGACGTCATATTGTGCGAGAGGGGCATCTCACCTTGATCTGGGATCTTGGTGAGCAGGTTCACTTTTGGGGTGACCTCGCCTTCCTTCGACACATCCACAGACCAGTGCACCAAAAATATACAGCTGACATGAAAGAAAGAAAAGCAAAACATTTCAAAGTGGCGCAAAGAAGGGCTCATTCATTCAAAATTCATTTGAGGTTTTTTTTTTTTTTTACCCAGGAAGATCAGGATGATGAAAAGTCAGCAATGATGAATTGTCGCCAGGAGCACAAACCACATGTCCATATTTGGTCTACAAACAAAAACGTACACACAGATGAGTATGGGACTTGTCCACTGTCTCTTTGCGACCCCCCCCCCCACCCCTCCAGCAGGGGGCGTAACAAGCTTGGTTGAAGCTAATCTAGTGCCGAACAGAGAAAGAAGGTAGGAGGAGGGCTTGAACGTTTTCAGAGGCTTCTTCTCCTCTCCTCCTCCTCTCTCTCTATCCCACAGCTGAAATGCGAGATCAAAGCTGACTCGGCACTTTGTTTTCCCAACCACAACATATGGGGAGTCTATCACGACCCACAAGAACCAGAAAAAGAAAAGGAAAAGCGAAATCGAACTAGAGGAAGAACACGTACGTTATATGTGTGTGCCAGATGTTTGTTACAGTATCACAACATGTTTCGATACAAGTTAACACAGTTCAAAGGACTGACAGCTGTCCCTAATATTCTGACCTCTCAGGCCACATGTTCAACACTTTTGATCTGAAGTACGTTTCCAAGCTGCAAATATTTCATCGGGAAATTGTGTGTGTTTTCTAAAGATGTTACTTTGTGAAACATATTTATTATTTATCGGATGTTGTTTTCCCAAGAGGAAGCTTGGATTGTCACAATAAGACTTTTTCAAATGTCATTGATTTCCTTTTTTTTTTTTTTTTTAACCTCCAAACTTGTTGGGTATGAGGAGACATGAAGAAAATCCCAGAAGCAAAATTTGTTCTGTCTCATTTGCTTTTCCTCGCGTAAATTTTGGATATTCGGATTTTGTGAAACAGACAAGATGGTCAGAAGCACTGACCTGCATATGTAACCACAGTTCTATTTGTTCCATGAAATTGTATAATATTGGAATGTTTTTTTTCCCCCACCCAATCCGATTTCAGCGTCGGTACGTTGCCAGCTCAATCGAATCTTTTTGTTCCCTTTTTCTCATCTTATTGGATTAAATTGATTTTGATGAGCAACTAGAAACAATTGTGTGCTGTTTTTATTTTATTTTTATTTTAAGGTGATATTGCCCAGCCTTAGTTGAGGTTGTGGGTTCTTTAGAGGACGTTTTTGGACACTTGAGTGACATATTTGGCCTTGTCATGAACTCTGACCTCCTTCCAGTGACGCTCCCCTCCGACACGCTCCCTCTCTTCCTCCCTCGCTCTCTCTTCTTGCTTGCTCGCTTGCTTGCTGCACCACACTCGCGACGCAATCACGACTGCGACGCACACAGAAACTTTTCTGGACGACACACAGACGTAGAGGAGCATATCTGAATACATACACACACATCTCTTGAGAAGCTTCCACAAGAGGAGGAGGAGGAGGAGGAGGAGGAACGAACGAGGAGCAAGAATTTGGCCTTCAAAGTGCTGGTAAGGTCCACTTCCTGCCTGTCTATCTGTCTTGAAGTCATTAGCTCCGCCTCCTCAGTGCACTTGCATTGTTTGGTGATGCTGACTTCTTATTAATTTGAGTATATACTGTCTGATTAGCAACACAGGCGAGTCGTCGGGCGGAGGTTTCATTGTTCGGAGCCCTCGTCATCAGTATTTATGTAACATTTTTCCCCTTTAGCAGGCAAGAACCATATTTGGTCACTGAAGCCAGCGTTCAAAATGGACGCCAGCAAGCGCCTCACTCACAGCCAGCAGACCAGAGCTCAGCCTCCGAAGCCACTTTGAATTAGTGGCATGGAATTTGGTAGACACGTGTATCATGAGCAGACTCACAAAAAAAAGTCTGAAGAAGCCAGGCCCAAAAACACACAGCAAGTCGACTATTTTGTTTTGAAGCGGCCATTTTGTCACGGAAAGTCTTGAAATAGTTTGATTTCTATTTTGTTGTTATTCGAAAAAATTAACCCCTCGACGCCAGTTTGACTTGTAACATGAAATTTGGTCGGCACATTTCCCCCCATGAGTAGAGCCACAAAAATCTCAATGAGCCACCCAAAAAACACAGAGGAAGCTTACTATTTCTGTTCAATGTGGTTCAAAATGTCAAAGAAACTCATGCGAGTGTTTGATCTCATCGATGATATTAGTTTAAAAATTCAGCCCCTGAAGCCAGCCAACCTCATCAACATGGAATTTGGTAGACATGTCTATGATGACTAGACCCACAAAAAAGTCATGATAAGCTAAATCTGAAAAGACACAGGAAGTTAGCCACTTTGTTTCAAAGTGACAATTCTCGCACAAAAACTTAAAATTGTTGTTTCTTTATGGTTATTATGCTTTAAATTCAGTTAACCTTTGCAAAAAGAAATTTGGTAGGCATTTTCCATTACGAGTCGACCCACAAAAAGTCTCAAGAAGCCACGCTCGAAAAGACACCGGATGTCAGCCATTTTAGTTTGAACCAATTGCTACCAAATTTGAAGCATGTACAGTATACCTGACAGATGGACAATGCAAACATTGTGAAAATCTGGAGTTTTTGTTGTGGCGTGTTGGTGGAGCATGGCAACGAAGTCTGATGACTACATCCATTTTGGAAAAAACTCCCAAAATAACTTTGGAAAAAGTCAAGCCGGGTCAAGCATCACATTTTGTAATCAGCGTTGAGACTCTAAATATGGAATTTCAAAGCACTTTCATGAGTCTTTTAGTTTTGTATGGTGGAATAATATGTCTTGACCAAAGTTGAGAGATGTCACATGGCAAACTAAAGTGGGATTTTTTTTTTTCCCTTAGTGGATTTTCTTTTTCCTCTGGGAAGTGTTCTTAATAAAGTACATGTAAAATGTCACTTTAACGGGCAAAAAATGAGAGCAGCTCACATTGTCTGGCTTTCATTAACACACACACACACACACAAATATTTTTATCCTGCGTTTGAGCTCCATGTGAGCCTGCTCATCCAGGATTTTAAAGGGAAAAAAAATATTTTCCACGTCTCACGTCTCCCCTCCTTCGACTTTCTTCTGTCTGAGGACAGTTGAGGCATGAAGCATTAGTCGTGCGCTCGTTCTCTCTCACTCTCTCTTGCTGTCCCCCCCCATCCTCCCTCCCTCCCCTGTCTTATTTAATTCCATGGAGAATAATTAAGCCTTAGACATGGCAGAACAGTTTGGTCAGGTGTGACTTTTTACTGTCCGCACGGGGGCAGCAGAAACAATTCTTATGTTCACCAAGAACTTGAGTTGTGGTTAAGTGGTTACAAAGAATGTGCTTTGCTATCAAATGATTTTATTTTTTTTTGCATGTATCTATTTCTATGAGTAGCATCATCAATCTGTCTAGTACAGGGGTGGGCAAACTTTTTGGCTCGGGGGCCACATTGATTTCTAAATTTGACAGGTGGGCCGTGTCAGGACAAGATACGGTACATATAAAAAAAATTATATGTTGACAGTCCATACCAAACATCAACAGAACAAAAGCATAAAAGTATTACCATACTTTTTTTAATGTGAACGGTGAAACAACTATGGTATATGTCCTGTATGAAGGTTCAAGTATGTGAGCAACATACATGTGTGACAACACAAGCAACAAAGTACAAGAATATGTTGGCCAAAAACTGCAGCAAGCAGTACAGGTATATGACAAAATATAACAAAGTTAGGACTATTTGCTCCAAAATGAGACGTGTAAGAGACCTGGTTGCTTTTCTTTCGACTCACTCATTGTCTCTTGACTTGACCTCTCCTCGATCACCACACATGACAGCGTTGCTCAGCTGATGTAGCGTAGCGAACTTTAAAGCCAGACACGGACGCCAAGTCTTCTATGCTCATAGTTAGCGTTTTTAGCACGATAGCAGTCAAACCATTCAAGGAAACGTTTATTTACTCGACTGTCCGTCGAGCCGCAAGCAATTTGTTTCTGTATGGTTTGTGCATAAGAAAGACACCGGACATCAGAGTGTTGTTTATGTGCCGCTGTATTCAATACTGCCCGTACAAACAAGCGCACGCCCTTCCCGTGCTGCTGGGGCAAACCATTCCAAAAGAGGGGTGTTCACTCCTCGTAACACAATTCACTCTGGGCATGGAAATAGCCAGAATCGGACTGAGCACAAATCACTTCCTCGTTTTCAAAGTCTTGTAGATTTCAGTCTTTCAGACTCCAAGCATCTCCTGAATGTTTCAGTATTTTGTAACCCGCCGTTTAATCAGATACACTTCACTTTCTACCGTGGCCATTACTCTTCCTCTTCGTTTAGATGCCATGATCGACAGGACGTGAAAATGTTCGCAATTGCAGTAAAACTCACTGCAACAAAGAGTCACTTGCATGTCGCTGTTTTGGATCCAATGATAGAAAATAGCGGCACGGACACACTTATTCCGTCGTATCGAGCGGGAGTTGATTGAGTTGGCGCTACTGCTGGCTTCCGTATCGTCTCCCCCTCCCTCCCTGTGCTCTGCAACTTCAAGTAACTGCGCCATCTGCCGTTGAAATGCCCGTCATTACAAGTCCAAATGAAATGAATGCAATCATTTATATCGAACCTTAATTGTGTTGTGCACCAACCTTCGGCGGGCCGGATTAAAAAGCCCAACGGGCCGGATCCGGCCCGCGGGCCGTAGATTGCCCATGTCTGGTCTAGTATATGAGTTGTAAAACGTTATCTGTCCATCCATCCACCCATGTTCTAATCCGCTTGTCCTCACGAGGGTCATGGGCGTGCTGCAGCCTATCCCAGCCGTCTCCGGGCGGTAGGCGGGGTCCACCCTGAATTGGTTGCCAGCGACTCCAATATAAAGTTAGCTGCAATCAAACAAAATCTCGAGGAAACGTTTGTCACTGTCGGGACTGCTGGAAATGCTCAAAATGGCAAATTCAAATTCAAATGGCAGGCATGGTGGGTTTTTTTGTGGGTCTAATCGTGATAAACAAGCCTACCAAATTTCATGATGTTAAAGCAAATTGACTTCAGGGGCTAAACATATTGACATTATGTAGAAACATGGAGAACAAGACTCTAAAATGTCCACATCAAAACGGCAGACTTCATGTCTTTTTGGGGCGCCGCTTGAGACTTTTTTTTTTTTTGTCAGGTCTACCGTTGATAGACACCTCTACCAAATCTCATGTTGCAAAATAGAACTGGCTTCAGAGGTGGCGTTCTTTTCCCAAAATGTTCTCGACCGAGTATCATCCACCAGACTGCTGAACACATTTCAAATTTAGCAGCAACGTGACTAAAATCGGAGTAGGTTTTGGTCTTGAAAGGAAAATGGAGCAACAATGTCCACCTGAAACCAAACGAGAGCCGCAGTACACAGAAAATAGCCTTATCTTCACATATTCACACCAAACTATCAGGTGTGTGTCGAGGTAGATCCTTTAATCAGGACAGGACTTCAGACTACTAATTACACACAACTCACACACACAACTCACACACACACACACACGCACAAAAACAGTATCTGAGGGCCAGTAGCAGCACAAACATCTGCGTTGACACCAAGGTGCTGCAGGTAAAAATTTCCTGTTGCTTGCCAGGAGGAAAATATTCAGTTGGAGCTTGACGGTGAGTGTGTGTGTGTGTGTGTTTGTGTTTGTTAAGGTATGAGGACAGGTCTGCTTATGGCAGCTCTATGGCTGCTTCTGGTTTTCACCGTGACGGATGCCCAAAACGGGCGGGGAAAACCGCGCCAGCCGGACGGAGGAATGCGACGGATGAAGAGGAAACGGGACGGACCAGGTAAGATCCGGCAAAAAACAAAAAAAAATGTATGTAATGAGGTATGAAAAAGAAATGGTCGAGATGATTGCACTCGACAGCCCTGTTTCCTGCGATTGCCTATCGCGCAGTCCAGAGTCTGGACATGATAAAGTAGCGAAATAACAGAATGTGAGAAGCCAATGGTGGTTGGTGCTGTAATTGCGGACTGACCTTACATGCAGCAGACCCTGCTAACACCTTTGAAAAGGGACCGGTTGCCAAGAGGTGACTTCCAGGTCAAGGAATTGCAGAGTACGCTTTCACACAGATTCTGATATGAGCTCAGAAGTCGGGAAATTGTCAAGTTGCCTCCGGACTCTCCATCCAGGTTAATACCTTTCGCACATTAAGGCTAGAAAAGTGCAAGTATTCCTTCAATCCTTAAGCGTAGTTCAATAGCTCTTTTCAATCCCCCTTCTCAAAGCCCCCATGTTTACGTTTGATGTGAAAGACACGGAATTATCGAACGGAGGCACGCTAGCGAGTTTCCGCCGTCAGTGGTAGCCCCAGAATCTGTATGAAAGGTTTTTCCCCAATCCCAACACCTGACAGTCACATCTCAGTGAATCCATACCTTGACAGATCGTATCAGAGCCCGTGTGAAAGAGTCGTGGGCACTTCCGGGACCTGACAATTATTTCTCTTGCCGGCCGTGTTGCGTCCAAAGCAATTGTTGCCATCAGACAAATCTAGAACTCTTCTCAAATTGCTGGTCTCGTTGGGTTGCGTTTGAAAGATACGCTGGGATCAATTTCAGATCTTCCCCATCAACTGTGTGCGATCTCCGTGTGAAAGAAGCCGATAAGGGAGGGGGTCAAACTCCAGTGAGGAAGACCACAAGAACCACAAGAATCGAGTCGCAGCCAAAACACCGTTCTGAACTTTTTGGGCGTTTGGCTGTCGTGGCTTCTGGCTTTTGCAGGTCAGGCCGGAGTCGGATTGGGGCGCGCTAAACTCCTTCGGAGCCAACGCATTCCTAACGGTCCCCGCGTTCCGCCGCGGCCCGTCCAAGGGAATGTGGTCCTGCTGGAGTCCTTCAGGGACATACCGGAGCAACACTCCAGCTACAACGTTCTACCAGGTCAGCTGGCCTCAGACGAGCGAATCTTTTCGTTCACATTTTGACATCATAAAAATAATCATCGCTGACCACGTACGGATATAGCCGATAGCTGCGCTCCGGCGCGGTGAGCTAGTTAGCGAGCGAGCTCCTAAGAGCAGGTTGTAAACGCAGACAGCCGAACGGCGGCGGGACAATGCAGCGGTCGATGACGGGGTGGGACAAGAGGAGAAACGCTTCCTCAAGCTAAAGCTCGCACATTCTGCTTGGCATGCAACAAAGCGGCCAGCAAGCGCAAGATTAGCAGCATCAATGACTGAGGGGCCACACTTCAAACGCTCGCTTGTGGCTCTGCGAGCTGACTCAGCGGCACTCACGCGCACACACCAAAGGTGCACTTTCAGCGCGGGAAGAGATGACGACGGACGGCCTCGTCGGGCCTGATGCAAAAGCACGACGGTCGACAAGAGGACGCAATTGCAATAATCAGGCACACGACAACACGAGTGCAACATCTCATCAGCGAGTGCCATTTGGGCCTGGAAGGCTGCGCATGGTAACTGCCTCCCTTGTATTGTACTTGATGATGTGCGTGCCGACAAAAGGAGCCAGCCACCCCCTCTGAGATGGATGAAAACACGTGACTTAGTTTTCATTCTCACTCCCACAAATGCAATATGAATCCCAATTCTGTTCCAGACAGGATTAAGTGCGTTTAGACGAGTGGAGCTCGTCTTGCAAGGACAATTTTACCTGCACAAAAAGCACATTTTGATGCCTCAAGATACAAGATACGATGAATTCAACTTGTATCCCGAGGTACCACTGTGATAAGAAAAAAAAAACAGTTGAATGCTCTTCAGTAATCACACAATCACAAAAAAAAGCTTTTCTAACGGTAGCTACTATTCACGTGTGTGTAGGGAAGCACGGCCACTGCGTGTTCCAAGGCATGACCATGTTCAACCGAGCCGTGTGGTCTCCCACTCCGTGCGTCACGTGTCTATGCGCGGGCGGGCGGGTGGTCTGCGACGAGCCGGCCTGCCCGCCGGCGCCCTGCCGTGGGCCGCTGGTGCCCGCCGCCGCCGCTGCCGCCGGGAGTGCTGCCCCGTCTGCATGGACTCAGGTACTAACGCGATACGTGGGAAGCAGGCCGTGCCGCCAATATCGGCGAGGCCAAACGGACGGCGACGCGATCTGCGAGGCCCGATGTGGCGTGGCTTTGCAAATGTGTGTAGCACATTCAGTCTCACGTGGGGTGGGGGTGGGGGACGTTCATTAACGTAGCATAAACACTGACACACAACGAGGGTGATGGATGAGGGTGATGATGATGTGGGTGACATCATCACCACCACGTGTGCATGCCGGGGTCAAAATGAAAACGCAGTCAAGTACCGTATTTTCACGAGCATAAGGCGCCATTAAAAGTCTAGCGTATGAGCCGAGTTCCAAAGCCTGACCGAGCGCGCTTCTGGCCGACACGCCGTTTATATCGAGAAAAGGCGGGCGGACGTGAGTGACGTCAGGCATGCGGAAGTCTGCCAATGGGTGAAGGGTGGGCGTTTGCCCAACAACACGGTGCGCCCAATGGTCGTGAAAATACGGTAATCAATGGATGAACACTTTCAACTCATAAAACCTGACTCGTCTCTACTTGACGATGGCTCATTCCTACACATTATTCAAATTAAAATGAGCGCGCATGTTCACGCTTGACACTTTTGAACATGCTCCACAAAAGCCCTTGCCGCAAGAAAAGTACAAGCCAACGTCCGGCAAATGTTTGCGGCAGCCTTGCGCGAGCCCTGCCAAGACGGCAACATTCGCTACCTTTGCGTACACTTGCAAAATGTTTGCTGCTCAGTGGGGTCGGGGCTTAACGGGATTTGCATCCGAAGTCAACCTGGGCGGGGCAATTCTCTGTTTGAGAAGCGTGATCGTGATCAATATCCGGCTGATTTCAGTGAGCATGTTTATGTGATCAGATGGGTAGTGGCATGCAATCGAGGGGGTCTAATTTCACATGTGAGGTGCATGCATGACATGGTTGTCAGTGTATGCGTTGACTGCACATATCCACGTTATGTGGGACGTGGCTTGTCTGTCCAGCACACTAACCTTCCTCCGCTTTTTCCCTTCCTGTCTCCGATCTCTTTTATGCCCTGCGATCGGCCGTTTCCGGCCCCCGCCTCAGATCCCGACCTCCGCCTTGAACTCTCCGGCGACTCCCCAGCGCCGCGTAACCATGACGACCACCATTCCATCACCACTACCCCCCAGCTCAGCCGGGAGGAAATCCAGCGCATCCTCTGGCGGGAAGAGGAGGAGCACCTGGAGGAAGAGGAGCGAGTGAGGAAACGGGAGGAGGTAAAGAAGAGGAAGAGGAAGGAGAGGAAGGAGCGGGAGGAGAGGCAGAGGAGGGTAGCGGAGGAGGAGGAGATGAGGAGGAAAATGGAAGAGGAGAAGAGGAAGGAGGAGAAAGAAGCATGGGAGAGAGAGAAAAAGCTGAGAGAGGAAATCCTGAAAGAAGAGGAAGAGGAGGAGGTGTGGTTGAGAGGAGACGTCTTCCAAATGCTCCCCAAAGAAGACGAAGAACCCGAGGAACCGGATCTGCCCCCTGCTCCCATCCCAGGACCTCCTGCCGCCGCAGGCGATGAGGTGAAGGAAGAGGAAGAGGAAAAGGAGGAAGAGAAGGAGGCGGGGGCAAAGGAAGGAGGTCTCCCCTGGCTGCGACCTCGCCGACGTCACGCTGACTTGTGATAACGCCGGACTGACGTACTTCCCTCCTCTCCTCGTGCCACACCTCAAATCTCTGAGCCTGGAAGGTGAGTGTCGCATCTTCTCCCTCACACCACACCGATGGTGGACATTCACACCCAACAGAAAAAAAGAAAAGAAAAGCAAAACCATGTTGACTCTTATTGATGAGCGCGTAGCCGCAAGCAAACCCTGGTAAGATGTCGCGGTAGCTCTGCCGAGCGTTTGCTTTCACGCTCGAGGTTTTTTCGCAGGCAACAACATCAGCAGCATCCCGGCGGACGCCTTCAACGGCATTCCCAACCTGGAATGGATCAACTTGAAGAAGAACAAACTCACGTCCGCAGGGATCGATCATAGAGCCTTTAAAGTGAGACATGCCAGCACGGCGTCCACGTCACATACCGCTGCCATCTTTCTATTTGGCGTGGACATATTCCAGAAATTCATTTCCCTGCCAATAAACACGTGTGCGCCAGAATCTGAAGATGCTGCGCCGCCTGTACTTGGACGGGAACCTTCTCCAAGTGGTTCCCGCTGATCTCCCACCGAGCCTGCAGGAGTTGAAGATCAACGAGAATCGACTGCAAAAGATCCACGGAAACACGTTCCGAGGTGAGACCGCATCGGACTGTCCGTGGCATTGTTTACTATTAGCACTGCAATTTTGTTCTTCTATAGAAATTGAACAAAAGCCAAATTGCTTCCAGCGGAAGCTCATGTGGCACAATTGTAATTGGAGTAACAAGCACCGTCGAGCCTTCAGAATTATCAGGGGATCCTCATCGTATTGCACCTGAAGTCAATCGCATCGAATCACACCTTACTGTTGTGAGAATACATCCTGTCACGTGCTAATAGCGGTATATCGTTTTTTGCGTAGTCATTCTAGCGACTCGAATTTCATCTCATTGTCCTCTCGTTGCAATTGGAGTGAACTGTATTGCTATCGTGTCATATCACATTGTACTTGGCATGAATACATCTCGCACGGCATCGTAATTGGTCTGAGTTGTATTGTATGGCATCGCACGTTCAAGTCAATGGAGGGGTGTGGAACTGGACAATGACGTTCGCTCTATCGATAGTGCAGGCGTCCTGTAACGTGTCACTCTACACTTGAGCGCGCTTGCAGGTCTGGCTAGTTTGATGATTCTGGAGCTGGAAGCCAACCTTCTGAGCGAGGCCAACGTGGACCCCGAGGCCTTCGCGCCCCTGGTCCAGCTGTCCTACCTGCGACTAGGACGAAACCTCTTCCGAACGATGCCACAGGGCCTCCCTCCCTTACTCTTGGTACGTGCTCATCTGCTGCCTCCTGACAAGGCAATTGTGACGGCTAGTCAGAAACATTTTGGAGATTTATGGTACAGTGGAAACAGCTCCGACAAACCACAGTGAGATCTGGCAAATAAACTTGACTGACGCCACTGAGTGTGTGACGAATGTCGAAAACCAACCCCTCTTTTGGTGCCCCCTCCTTTAAACCAGAAGAAATGTAGACCAAATGTTGAAATGCACAGAAGGAAATCTGAAAACGCTACTGCTTCCTTCAGGAGTTGTACCTGGAGAACAACCTCATTGAAGAAATCCCGGCAGGCGTCTTCAACCACAGCAAAAACCTCAACGTGCTTTCCCTCAGGCACAACAGGCTGGAAGAGACCAGGATCGCCCCACTGGCCTGGATCCACCACAGGTCTGGCAACGTGTGTGGAATGCTAACCACGATAACAACGGCGACGCTGACATAATGTATACTGTATCAACAAGGCAAAATCAGTACAGATTCCCCTTGTAGTCAGACATCATTTCATACTGGAATGGATCAAATGTTAACATGCTAACCGACAGTATGCTAACATTCAGGATGCTAGCACCATGGGAGCACCCTTTATGTTCCAAAAGCTGTGAGGCGGCTGGATTTCACATCGTAGCCTTGACTCAAATTCTATTTCACAAAAAGATTGGACAACACGCTGACAAGCTAACAGTCTGAGTGCTGTCATCACAAGATAGCGTTTTGACGAAAGAACGAACTTGGTCCTTGTACAGACGTAAGGTTTTTTTCAAATCTTCAAAAATCTGGAACGTTTGTTTATCACTTGAACGTGTTTATCTGTTCCAGATCACACACATGAAGATACACATTTTTTTTTTTTTTAAATCAGGCATTTAACAGTTTTGGTCGTACCGTGTGCGGTGTGCTGCGATAACCTCAAAACCACCACACATAAGGATTCTGTTCCACCAGTGATCTAGAATCTAGTCCTCTGTATCAGACCCGATTATCAGACGAAAGATTAATCTTATTAAACATGATAATTTTGCGTTTGTCTTTCCTGGTCAGGAAGGCACATACCGTGCCCACGATAGACCAATAATGATTTCACATCATGCTCTGTAGTCAGGTACTCTCTCGCACAAGAATGGATCAAACGCTATGGTGCTAACAGGCAGTGTGCTAACATAAAACAAATACAAAATAACATTTTGAATAGCTAAGATGCTAACATGCTAATGGTCAGCATATCTGATGCCTCAGTGGACAGGTGCTCGAGCCAGACATCCAGACTGCTAACATGCTCACAGCCGCAGTGCTGAAATACTTCAGGCAGGAAGGAACACAAAGCGCTCAGGCAGAGCCATCAGGAATTCGCATCAAGCCTACTCGTCGGCTAGTGTTTCAATTTATTTTTCTTCGTTTCACGACCTTCAGCGGCGCATGACTGACGGCTGAGTTATTATTTTTGGCTCGCGTGCTCGCCCGAGTACTTTGTCTTGAGCGAGTGGTAATTTCGAGAGATGTCTTGTGAGCTAAAAAGTCCTCTGCCCTTCACCAGTCGCCATGTTTCCCCACTGCAGGAGTCTGGAGTCCCTCGACCTTTCCCACAATAGGCTGCACCTGGTGCCGTCGTACCTGCCCAAGTCACTGGTTCACCTCGTGCTGGTGGGGAATCGCATTGAGAGGATACCTGGTGGGTGGACACCACCATATACGTACACTGTACCTGCATAGACGGTGCATACCCTAACCCTGCCTTCAAAACTCCCACCCTATCTTGATATCCTAATCCAGGCTAGAAACCCAAATTTGAAACCACAATGCCACAGCCTAACATTTGAAAATGTCCCGAATGGACCTCAGGTTTCGTGTTTGCCCACATGGATCCGGGACTGGAGTACCTGTACCTGTCCTACAACAAACTGGACGGTGAGGGCATCGAACCCGAGTCCTTCTTCGGGTCTTACCACTCCATGGTGGAGCTGTGTCTGGACCACAACCAGCTGCTCAGCATGCCTTCGGGCATCAACGAGATGACTAACTTGCACTTCCTCAGACTCAACAACAACAAGATCAGGTAAGGACAGGACCCTTTCCCCATCTTAAGCCTCGTCTTACATTCACCCCCCCGCAAAAAATGTCGCCTATCTTCCAGGAGCATTCCCGACGAGGGCATCTGCGATCCGGAGCGCAGCGGCGATTCCATGCTGGTGGCGGTCAGGCTGGAGAACAACTTGATCGACCCGCTCAAGGTTTCCCCCTCGGCATTCTCCTGTGTGCGCTCGTCGTCAGGCGTGGTCTTAAAACCCCAGAAAACCAAATGACCCCGGCCAACAAACGCCTTTGCAACTGTTCAACGTTTTTTTCAACTAGCGACCACACATGTTGACGTTAAACCCTTCACTGTAATTTGGGGATTTCCGATAAAATTATGTCATTTTGGGTCACGATGGAAAACTGGAGCATCTTTCATACTGGTTGTCCGAGTCTTGTTTTTCTTCCCGGTGTTGGTTGGTTTGCGCGAAAGGTACGGACACTGTTTGAAAGATCGGGTAAAGTTTTGGCTTTCTGAGGTACCGCCAGAGGCGCAACAGAGGCAGAACAATGGCTGGCTGTGTGAAAGCCGGCACAGGGGTGAAGCCTGGGGAGTTTAACACCCGACACCCACCTTTGCTGCTCCACTGTCACTGTCAAACAAGTAGTATTTGGTTACTGCTACACTTAATTTGCTTCCAGCAGGAGACTTTGCGTGAAAGAGACAAACATGAATACATAAATATATATTGACAGAAAATATGTTCACATTTAACAAAAGGGGGAAAATTAAAAGTAGACCTCAATTGACACGGCCTGTTTTGTAGGACGGTAGTGTGAAAACACCCAAAGTCACACAAAACAAAGCAAAGCAAGATACTGGCACAGGACTGTGTGAGGCTCCAATTTTGACGTAAACTCTGTGTGAAAGGGGTTGTTGCCATGTCACACAAATGCTGGCTGCAATTTGTGTTCAAACTTTGTGTGAAATAGGCAAAAACGTACAGCCGACCAACTGAGCGGCACCAATGGGAGTTCAACTGTGTTGCTGGTGCGGGACCGTTTGCGGCTCCACGTTGTTGCATAAACTCAGTCAGACCGAGACTACCTTTTAACACTGCACCAAATGGGAAGTAAAACTTTAACTGGCTGGGTTCTGCGTGAAACACGACCGGCTTGGTCCAATTTTCAGGTAAATTGTGAACAAGGGAAAAAATGTACACAACCAAAATCTGATTCAAACAGATGAACGTTTGGTAGCGCGAAAGCAACCCAGCTCCTTTCACACAGCCATGAGTACCTGTTCTTTTTTTTTCTTTCCTCTCAATTTTCACATAGCTGTTGTCGCCTTGATAAGACCTCACTCACCACTTGATGATGGTGCCATTCGCACCAAACAGTGAAACATGGGGAAGGGGATGCGTAAAACTCTTGAATAAACAGCACAAAAGGGTCTGCTGTTGAGCGGGGATCACAGACCACACATTTGTAGTGTATTTTGTTGTCGACATTTTCAAGTCTGGGGCAACTGCCAAATATTTTCCCAATAAACACATTCAACATCGTGTCAGTGGCTTGCATTGTCCTCATTTGCACTCGTTAGCATGAGCTAAGCTAGCAGCGATTGTTTTTCGTCTCTTGGCTGCAAGTCACCCACCCTTGAATCTTACGTCGCACACGCAAACTATGCCAGAGCCAACGTTGTTGTCACATTTTCCAACGACAGCCCGCCCGCCCTTGTGACTTTTATCGAAAAATCACACGGTGGCAGCCACATCAAAACAATTCGATGGAAGAAAAAGTGAGAGAGAGCAAAAAAAAAAACATTTGAAGACAATTAGTAGCCTACAAGACTTCCCCTCCGTGAACGCCAGATAACTGAGCACAGATGAAAAGTCGGCGTGTAGCGATGAAACGCGCTCGGCGGCTCGGATTACATTTCAATAAAAGTCAATAAACGATTTTGAGTTTGAGTTCAGGGCAAAAACATCCAACGACCCTGCAAAGCTTTGCATTTTCGGCCTCCGAGATGACATCACTTGTACGAAAAGACAACAGACACCTTTGAAAAAGAATTCTCAAACTTTCACGGGGTTGCGTCACCAGCTCCAAACGTAGAGGCGCAACGGTTAATCAGCAACTAATAAATCATCAGTTGAATCCAAAAGGACTTGACTCATCGATTCATCATTTCAAGCCATTGTTTGAGTTCAAACTGTCCAAAGCCGCAGCAAATATTGTGATTTCTGCAGTCGTCCATGAAAGCAGACCATAATAAATTTAGGTTTGTCCACTTTCTGCAATGTCCTGTTTTTCAAAAAAGGGATCGAAATTACAAAATGTTTTTTTTTTTCCATACGATTCGAGGAATGTCAGTGGCAATAAATGAGTGGAGTTCCAAGTGACAGATATCAACATGCACGGCAGGGAATGAACTCAAGGGAATTCAAACGCCACGTTAAAAATCTAATGTTTTATTGGAAAAAAAAATGTTCTAAACATGCTCACAAAGGGTTGAGATCAACTGTTGAGAGTGTGCAGTTTCCAAAAATTTCCCAAGTTCATTTTAGGCCACAAATGTGATTCTGGGCAGCTTTTATTTGCTAAATTGTTGGAGTGTTGGGGGCAATCCCTGGAATAAGAAAGGAGAATGTGAATGTTCTGCACTCCTGATTCAATGTCAGTGGTGTAAATGATCCAAATAATTCTGACACACGGGCCGTATTTTGCCCACTCCAGATCTCTAGGGGGAAAAAAAGAGGTTTCCCCGGTAACGGTTCAAACTTTGCACCCTGGCAAAACGTTGTCAACGCTTCCTCACTGGCACACGGCGCCAGCCGGCCCAAACGCGGGCTTTGCTTCGCCAGACTTGGAAAGACTGAGCGCCGGCGAGAGACACGCCGACTCCAAGCGGGATGGCGGAGCCTCCCCCTCCTCCCGCTCCATCGGGAAATCATTTCTCACGTGGAAATGCCGCTACTGCTGTGGCAAACCAGGAGAATGATAAGAATGAATGATGTCACGCTCCAAGAAGGCCCGAGACCGACGTTGCATTTCTCCCGAATCGCACGCGAGCGGTTCAACGCGGCCCTTCAATAACCGCAATAAACATTCCGACAGACGCACGCGCGATGGACGGAAGCCGTCGACTGCTACGTGAGCTCAGCTTGTCGCTTGCCATGAAAAGTTGCGTTTTCACACGATTCAGCGACAAGGCCATAAATATTGCAACACGGACAGTTTCTCGGCTCTCAGCGTCACCACTGCAACGGAACTGAAAGGAAACAAACGGGATCTGCTTTCACTGCAAATAATTCCGCTTGAATTGGAGGCGATTTACATCCCAATCAAGGACACCGACGGAGGAATGGCAACAAATCATATTTGCTGACAAAAATGTTTCGGCTTTCATGATGTTGAAAAAAAAAGTTTGGATTTTTTGGGGTGAAACACTGTTTCCGTGGCAACGCGCTGTTTTCCAAGTAAACGCCGCTGACTGTGAGGGTCGAACACAAGAAACTTCAGGCCTGCCAAAATCATCAATAGCGTGCTCGTTCATTCTGCACTTTTTTATTTTTATTTTTTTAACTCAGCAGTGTCCCCTACGAAGCGTTAACGAAGCAACCCCGGGAGTATGTTTCACCTAGATCTACATAAAGTTGGAGGTAAATGGATAAATAGATAAGAAATCAATCAAAAACGGTGTGTTTTTGTGAAAGCGACCCATGTTTGAGGTCGTTCTTAGGTAGCCTGGTGCTTAATATGTTGTGACGGAACACAATATTGTGTTGGTCTTGAAAAATCCATCAAAACGCTCTCAAATGGTTCGTGAGTTACCGAAAGGCTTTGTGACAGGGACACTTCAGAACCAATAATTGCTGATATCGTGATCCTAACGCATAGTTGTGTCGTCTGGACTATTGTGAGCACAGAGAGTTTGTTGGGGTTAAAAAAACCAAAACAAAACCGTAAAGGAATGTTTCTATTTGACGTGCTCCTGGGAGACATGCAGCATTTCCAAAAACGCTGCTCTTTTCAAGTGCGTACGTCACGTACGTGACAAAGACACTGACATGTGGAAACGTTTTCCTTTTTTTGCAATAAAACAAGCGGAGCCAACGCCACCAGATAAAGCGCCGCGCTCTCGGAGCCACGAGAGTCGGAAGATACGAAAGGAGATGGACTTTGCCAGCATCACATCAGGCTCTCATTAGACAATGTTTGGGAAAATTGCATCCTTTAACCTTGGAAGCGCTCACGAGCCAAATAGCCTCCTGAGGTATCAAACTGCTGTGAGTGGAGCCTCAAGTCAAACACTTCATCATCATCATCATCATCATCATCGCCGTCATCATCACCGTCGGTGTCACGGGTGGGGCAAGATTTGCACTCATTATGTGATTATCTACCATCAATCAAAGAGGAAATGCAGGGGCGTGGACCGCATCAGGCAACTCCAAATTGTTTATGGTCATGTACTGAATGTGTGTCAAAGTGAGAAGGAGAACAACAACAACAACAACAGCAGCAAAACTGTTTTCCAAACAGAACCGTTTCAGACATACGTCTTGTAGACGATGTCAACGTCCCTCCAAAGGGAAGAAAATCAAAACATTGGAATTCAAATCATGACACGTCAGGAAAACTAGACTTCAGATCCAGGAACAGGCGCAAGAGATCAAATTAAATGTGCAATATTTTCCCCACAAAAATCAGATATCCCATTTTATTTAAAAAAAAAAAAATTCACTGAAGTCAGATTAGAATTTTTCCGCAGTAACCCGATTTCTAATCACAATCCCCTCCTCCCCAGATTTCCGGTTTGTTTCAGCGGTAGAGTGGTCGTTTCCCAACCCAGAGGCCGGTGGTTCGATCCGCGACACTTTTAAGGTGTCCCTGAGCAAGATACGGAATGAGTGAATGGGTGAATGACTTAACAAAGGCACTCTTCACCTTACAGCATTTCCTGTGGGAGGCAAAAGAAAAACAACCGGGTAGAATTAGACATGTTGCGTGTGTTGGTAATGATGATTCACTCGTCACTCTGCGCAGGGACACGCCTACGGATTTAGTGGCTTGGCCTTAATTGCTACACGGACTTGAGGATGATGCTCACTTCCTGGACCGTCCTCTTATTTGCCCTGCAAATCTCGACGGGCATTTTGGCAGCCGGTGGCCATTGCCATCACGCGCACCGCTGCCTGGCTCACTAACGCTTGTCCTTGTCCTGTGCCGTCCCATCCTGTCCTATCTGCTACAATTAATTTAAACATGAAATCAAACCCCTGTTCATTCCAGACCCGCCCACAATATGACCACAGAGTACATATCTATCTATTCCTCGGAGCCTGTTCTCACTCTCCTAACGTCAAGAAATGAAAGATGATTGTATAACGTCACTTTGAGGAATTGAAAGGAAAGACTGGCACGCACCTTTTCACCGTCTGTTCATTTCATACATTTGTAACCGATTGAAAATCTTGAAAATAGCGCGAGAGCAAATCTATGAAGTCTTAAAACACTCACACCTCCCTTTGCGGAAGCTGTGTGCCTTTCGCCACCTCAAGATTGAAAGTCCAGTTGTTGTTGTTGTTGTTTTAAATGAGTGAAAAGAGTTCAGGAAGAGACAGTAAGTCAGTTTTGATTAAAAAAAAAAAAAAAAACAGAGCGACTGAAATGCTTCACAGCAAAGGGAACTTGTCAAGTTTGCGTGCAGATTCCTCGTCGCTGCAGATTCATTGATGCAATAAATAAAGCTCATTGTTTGATTTATTGCATCACTGATGGCTCTGAGAGCTTTGAAAAACAGTTTGGGGAGATGTAACAATGGTCTTTTGCTTTTGAGACGCGTTCAAGGCTTTCCGACTTGCCCGTAAAAGAAACGACAACAACAACAACAACAACTAGCCTCGTTGTAATGTTATGCTACTGCCACCCACGCGTTGCTTCTCAGCTGCGCTGTGAAAGCTCCCCTGCTCCTCTCATGCTACGTCTGTCAAAGAGATTGCGTGAAGGGGTGAGACGACGTCTTGTATACAGCTCCGCAATCCTCTCAAAGACCATTCCAGATGCTCCCTTTCCTAGCGCCGAGGTGCTACTCAGGTACGCGACGCACACCTCGTCGGACCGGTGGGCGGGCCGTCGCAGCGGAGGCTTTGCATTGAGCGTGAACGGATGCCGCCGCCCCGCCGGCCACACAAAGGCAGAACGTGAATCGCCATGTGCGTCAAGAAGTAACCAGGGGAATATTGCAAAACACAACAAGACGGAAACTAACGAAGCAAACAGATCACACAGCAAAGGACAATCAGCACGAGGTCCGCTGAATAAGTGCCCAGAGATCGGTTGGCAACCAGTCCGTCGCATGTCTGTCTGACTGCGGACAAGCGAGGTTATGATTGTGAACGGAAATCGACAAAAAAAAAAACGGAATCTAAAATTGAAAAAATAGTGAACATTTTCCATCCATCTAGTATCTAACCTGCTTATCCTCACGAGAGTGGCGGCTGTGCTGGAGCCTATCCCAGTCGTCTTTGGGCAGTTGGTGGTCTAGAGTCTAGACCCTGAAGCGGTTGCTCGCCAATCGCGAGGCACAACCGTTCACACTCACCAACGATTGACGCACAGTGCGGTCGAACTGTAACGCAAGGGTGGAGCTTTCTTTCAACACGCCGTTGTGGGAGTGAACACAGTTTTAGTTTAAAACAGCCCCCCCCATCCCACTACCATGATTCGGAGGGTTCGATGCCCGCTGTTGTCACATTTATGACTGAAATACGATGACAGCCACCACACTCGTCGCCAGACCTCAGAATCTGTCTGCCCGCACCTCGATGAAATCCCCCCAAATCACGTACCCTCTGAATGAGGCTCGCACCAATAGAGAAATCAAGACGCGGCTGTTTTGATGCCGAGCGCGGGTGCGCTGAGTCTTGAGTGACAAACGATTGTCAAAAAGTGCTCAGAAGTGGCAGCCAAGTGGTCTCCTAATGGTCTTCGGGTCTGCCCTGACCTTGAGTGGCAACCTGTTGATTTTTTGGTTTGCATGTGCAATGCCACTGGCTGGAAACCGTTTTGAAACGAGAACAATTTGGAAGCCAACCGGTGGCGCACGCCCGCCGCCGCACATTTTCCCAAATTTCTCGCAAAAGTGGAAGTTTCATGGAAACGGCTAAGTGGATCTCAAGCGTTTCTCCTGAGATGATCTCAGAAGCCTCGGAAAGTATGACTGCCCGCCGACCCCCAGCGAGAAGAAAGCAGTGCAAAAAAGCTGAGCTTCCCTTTTGGCTTCTTCTTCTTATGAGTGCCAAACCAGGGGGCACATGCGCTCCGTCTAGCGACGCCTCAGGGCCGTGCCTAGGGTAAGGGGTGGCGGGGAGCGGGGAGGGGGGGGGGGAATTCCGTTCCAGCTGGCCTCAGCAGAAAAGAGAGGCACAGAATCAAGGGGGATGGAAAAAGGGAAACAGGCGCACGTGAGGCGCCGACGAAAGACGAGCCGCTTTGCTTGCTTTTTCGCCCCCCCTTGAAAGCATCAAATGTACAGCGCAGCCGTGTGGTGCGGCCGAACCATGTACAGCCGAACGCTGTGGCGACATACAATGCTCCTGTTCACATTCACTTCAGTATATGGACCGTATCCATTGTATCTCTTTATTTTAGACGACTACTCTCCAGCCTGTGAAATGATATTTGTTATCATGTCGTGTGCAATGCCGCTGGCGATAATATACTAACTATAATTGATGTCGTTTTTTTTGATACATAAAATACTACGGAGCGTCATTGCTGCTTTTCACATTCACGTTTGTGTACAGCAGAGGTCTCAAACTCAATTTACCTGGGGGCCACTGGAGGCAGAATCTGGGTGAGGCTGGGCCACATCAGGATTTCGACAGGAAAAGCATGAATGAAACATTAAACATTAAACATCAACTGTTCTTAGCACAGGAACAGCCACCCTGTCCTTCTCCATGAAGTATTTTCCTTCTGCTCTCAACTCAAAAAAATCTCTTCAATACGTTTCCCCTGCTGAGCCAACGTACCTCAGTGAAGTAGAGCACATCCCCATATTCTGATTTTATTTCCTCTAAAAAATGGGCGGGGCGGAATAGGGTACCTCACCGTGATTGGTTCGTTCAGCTCCGCACACAACAAGAGTCATTCAAATCAATCTTGCGGGCCGCACAAATATTAATCTTTCATATTAAGACGGGGGCCGCAAATTAACATCCAGGGGGCCGCAGTTGGCCCGCGGGCCGCACGTTTGAGACCCATGGTGTACAGTATATGCAATACCTAGAGCATGTACAGACCAGGGGTCGGCAACCCAAAATGTTGAAAGAGTCATATTGGGACCCCCTCACCCCACCAAAAGAAATACGTCTGGAGCCGCAACAAATTAAAAGCCTTCTAATGAAGGCAACGCACGCTGTATGTTTCTATATTAAGTAGATTAGCCGACTATCAAAATGACCAAGTTGGCGACAAATACACAATCAGCCTTGATGGGGTTTTTTTCCCTTAAGAATGTTTGTGTCATGTTTGTCCTCCTACAGAAATCATAATAAAACAAAAAAATATATTTCCCTCCCCTATCTTTTTCCATTTCCAAACATTTTTGAAAAAAGTCTCAGGGAGCCCTTTGGGCGGCGCTAAAGAGCCGCGGGGTGCAGACCCCCCCCTCTCCCCACGTGTAGGCTATTGGATATTTGTACATTTGTAGGACTTTTATTTTTGGTTATTCGTGTTCAGGCAATAACTTCAATTCTTTCCAAAAATCCATGATTCTGCTCAGTTGTAAGTCCGTACATAGATAGTTTGAGATTTCTGAGGTGACAAGTCTTTGTAGCTACGGCTGTTGTAAAACCGGAGTTTCCCCATGTCGGCCTAATGAAGGTTCACTCAATGTTATTTTTCAATAGGCTTTTTTTTTTGGGGGGGGGGGGGTTTATTTGTTTGTTGATCTAAATGACCAAACTAAAACGAATCGTTTCTCGGCGTGTATAAGGGACCGCCGCCCAGGGGATCTTTGATGCTGACAATCTCAAGGCGGTGGACGCGGGAGCGCCACCAGCGGCCCTTTCAGTTTAGCGCGCTAACCGGCCTGGCAAGGCTTCAAAAGGGCAGCTCATATTCTCAGATGCTGTGATGACAGAAAGGCTCTGGTGTCAGGGTGAGGAGACCACAGCTCGCAGCAGTGGGGGTGTTCTCCAAGTTTTTCTTTTTTTTTTTTTTTTTTTCCTCGTCCTTGCTGCTGAGACAAGGGGGGATGCTGTTCTCTGCGCTGACTTGGGCTGCATCCCTTAGTCGTGTGTAGCGGAAAGTGTGCTGCTGCGCTCGCTGCCTGGGCTTTAATCGAGGACAAAAAGCCACTGACGGATAAGGTAGGACGACGACCCGGTGTGGGTTTTTTTTTTTCATGACATTTTTAAGTGTGGTTCGGGTTAAATTGCGCTTCAACGGAGGACCCAGAAGTCGCCTGAAAACTACTGGCCTTGATTTGACAAGTTGTAGAAGCAACAGAACTCAATCTACAACATGAGCGGTTTGGCAGTTTGTAGATGTGGATAAAAGAACCTGAAATTTAAGGGAACAAAGACGCCTCCATTCGTTTTGTGCTCATTTCGTCGACGTAACAAGGAAATGATTGGCAATGGCAGGAATTGGGTGGCGGTTGCGGTGGTTTTAAACTGTTCCAAGTCAGAACGCATTAAAGCCGACAAGAGCGGCGGCGATTGAGGCTGGAGACGTCATTAGGGTTGAAGTGTTTAATGAGGTCATGGACCCAAGCAGTTCACACGCACTTCAAGGCAAGTTTGATTTGATTTCTTCTCTTGGCTTCTTTTATTGTGAACACGCCCAAAAAAAACCCAAAGAAAATCTCTCCAGAATACAATAAACACACATGATGAATTAAGTCACGAAAAACCAAGCTCGCCTGTGCTAATAACTTCTGAAAGTTTCTCAAGGTGTGGTACTCGACCTGTCCTTGGTTCCCCCCAAGGACAGGTCCAAATGTTCTGTCTGTTCGATTTGATCGTCACTTGCTGTTAACAGAAGAAAAACAAAACGTTACCATTAATGAGGGAGGAAACCACAATAAACATGCCGAATCATGACTGCTGGGCTTTAAAAAAAAAAAAAATCTGGATTCTGGACTTGGGTTGTCCATTTGGAACAGGTTTTCTTGGGAATTTTTGAGTGGTTCAAATTCCCAAGTTCCCAAATAGCAGTTTGTTTGTTTATTTATGTTTGAGGAACAATTTTGAGAAATGCTGATCTGAAAGAATTGTACATGCCATTTATAAAAGTGTTCTGTTGGTCGGAGCTCTTCGTTTATTTCCAAATGGACACCTTTGCAAAGATGACAGTGAACATAATGGAAAAAAATAATAAATCCATCGCATTCTGGACATGTGCTCTCCTTTCGGACCAAATTTTGCTTGGAAATTTCCATCAATTTCGGAGTTGTTTGCATCGCTGAGGGACCGGAGTGGATATTTTATGGCTTTTAGGAATGAGAAGTCTGAAAGAACAATCAGTGGTGTTTATCGACGAGACACGTACTTGGTCTTTATGGATTCAGTCAATCGGATTTCCCAAGTTCCAAGATTTTTCGGACAATTTACGAGTTGTTCAAGATCCAATGGTTCCAAATAAGTGGTGGCTGAGTTTTATTCACCGCTCCTTCCTTGACGACTTTTTTAATAGCCACACCAAATCCAAGGAAAATACGATAAAAAACTGAACTCGGATTGTCCTTGGAGTTTTAAGACGATTTCAAAGCTAATCAATGTTGTAAGGGTTGGGAACATTTGGTGGCGGTGGTTTTTTATTGATTGGTCCTTTTTTTTTTAGGCTAGAGAAAGAGTATAGTGTAAACAAAGAAAGCAAGGAAAATGCAACCAGATGCAAATACAGACTCGGGGCTGTTTTGATGACTCGTTTTCTTTTTAAACCAAAATTTCCTTGCATTTTTTCAAATAATATCAGATTTATTGGGGGTCGCATGTTCTCCTTTGGAACCGGGTTTCGGGGGGGTAATTTTCCGACAATTTGCGAGATGTTCAAATTCCGAGGTTTGCAATTTTGTGGCGGTAGCAGGCTTTTATTGATTTGTCTTTTTGGAGCCATGTGTAAGAAGAGCATACAGGCTGGAGCAGAGGCTGTTTTTTTTTGTCAATTTCTGGAATCTTGTTTTCCTTTTGGGCCAGAGTTTCCCTTCAACTTTCCAAAAATATTGAAGTTGTTAAAGTTCTGACCGAGGGACGCTGGTCCGCATGAATCCGACAGAACAGTATGTACACTCACAGCAGGATAGCGAAGGCTCGCTCTTTTCCTGCAGCGGCAGCAGCAGCAGCAGCAGCAGCACATTTTGTGGGCAGCCCAGAGAATCCATGAAGATGAGCGCAGACGCGGCGAGCGGACAATGTCAGGGTCTCAGCGGGCACACAGAGGGGAGTCCCATAAATCACCCCTGCGGCGAATAGGTAGGAGCACGGCAAACATTTGCCTTGGCTGCCGGGACCACTCATTTCCAACCGGAGTCCTTAGACAAGCACGGAAACAATGACAACAAGGTTTGCTTGCGCTGATGCGGTCCCGGCTGCAAAGCATGCCTTTTTTTTGACGTTTTCGTGTCTAACTTGGAAGTGCGATGTTCAAACTAAATATGGCAAGAGCGAGCTGCTAATCAGGCATCATAAAACAAATAACAGCCCTCCGCCAAGGTTAACAAAAGCCGGGGGGGGGGCAAAAACGCTTTATTGGTTTGCGCGGCCGCACGCGGCAGATTCGACGGGACGCGATCAAGGCAACAGAGGCGTGGCGGGAGGGGGAAGTCTCGGGTCACATGACTTCACGAGTCACACTGGATTTCTATTGTTTGTGTGATACATTGCTTATCTGTAGAACACATGTGGCAACATCCAACCCGATTGCTGCTCTCTGCTCACCATGCAAACCACCGCCCTCGCTCTCGCTCGCAGCCGTTTTGTCAACCTCTCTGTTCCCAAAGTTCACACTGCTTTCTAGAAAACTGCACAACAAATAATTGACAAATTCACCACGTTCGCCCCAACCTCTCCAAGTTAGCGAGCCTGTTTTGAAGGTTTTATGTGCTATGATGTAATGCAATACGTAACTGTATTGCAATAACATACAGAATTTGTTGTCGATTGATTTGCTCATTTTGTTTTTTTTTTTTTTACTCAGCTGTCTGCTGACAGGTCGCCACTGCAAATGGAGATTCAAAAAAGCTTTCATAAAAAGTCACCCGTTTTAGGACTTGCTTGGTTGAAACGACAAAAGACTCAGCCTGACTTTGACTCCAACGACCTGATTTAACGATTCCGGTAGAAACATCTGGAAAATAGTGACATTTTATCGTCACCTTTTAAAGTTTGAGTCGCTTGTAAGTTGTCGTGCTTGTGACATCGCTTCGACCTTTGAAAGGCAGATTTAAGGATGACGTGTTGGATTTGTAGCATTGTTCACGCTTTTTAAACGGGGATGTAAGGACCACGTAGCTTGGAATGTGAATTTTAGGAATTGAGTAGCTTGCGTCCCGTTGAATTTGTGGCATTTTGAAGTCCTTTCACTTGTAGATTTAAGGATTCGGTCTTTAAAAAAAAAAAAAATGATGCTGTTCAATATATTTGTCGTACAATTCGGGCCTTTGAAGGGCTGATTGAGTTCGTCAGTAACTTGTCCGAAGTCGTACTTGTAGCATTTAGGAATGACGTAGCTTGTATTGGTGTTGTTGCCATGTAAGAAGCCAACAAATGCTTTTTTGGGTGCATGGCGAATGTGGAATGCAGCTAGGTTGTAAATAAGGTAAATAAAGAAGGGAACACAAGAAGCCAAACAACTCATTTGTCGTGTTATTTCCTTCCAGCCAGGCTCAGATAACACTAATCGCTGGTCCGGCCGCACCATGAGGGTGGTCCTTCTGCTCTGTATGCTGACGCTGGGCAGCAGCAAATACTACCAGCACGTCGACGTCATGGACATCATGAGAAGCTACGACGTCATGATTGCCGATTCCGACGACGACGACGACAATAATAACAACTATGACGATCAATACGACAGCTGTCCCTTGGGCTGCCATTGCTCGCCCAGAGTGGTACAGTGCTCTGATCAAGGTAAGAACGCTGGCCCGGTCACGTGACTTCATGTCATGGATTGGAAGGACGGATAGAAGCTACTGGAGCCTCCACAAGGCGCGATGAGAAGTCTGACCAGACTGCAGAAGGCCGCTAACAGGTTCAGCATGTCGTGTACTTGTTAGCTAGAATTGCAAATACAGAAAGGGACAGACCGTATTTTCCGCACTGTAAGGCGCTTTGGAGTCGAAGGCGCACCTTCGATGAATGGCCCCGTTTTAAAACCCTCTTCATATATCGGACGCACATAGGCACATAGAATAGAAGCTACAATAGTGGCTGTGGTTGCGTTATACATCCACTAGATGGCGCTACACCAAGAGGAATACGATACAATACAATACAGTACAGCCTTCACAATCACTGCAGCTGTAACAAGGTACTTTACATAACATTTAAAATACTACGTTTAAGAAATCAGAATATTGATCCATATATAAGGCTCGTCGGAGTGCGAAAAATACGGTAAATGAAATGCAATTGCAGTGAACCCTCCCTCGCTATTTGCGGGGGTTTGACACTCAGACCTGATGCAAATTCAAAAGTACTCATTTTATTTATCATTTGCTGCATTCCTAGTTTCAACCCTAAATATATCCCAAACTAGGATCCAAAAGAACATAACCAATAAGTAAAACTCATCTTACAACATTACGCTTTTAGAAATGAGTCCCGACTGACACCTGGGCCACGCGTTAAGAAAATGGAGAAAGGAGCGCATCCAAGCGCTACATTAGCATAACAGCACAAGGATGATGTAATAGATGATGTTGTTTCGTGGCTGTCTCTGTCTCTTAACTGCGGCAACAGCTGGAATCCAATCCAACCACACACATCAGAATAACAATAGAACCCATAGATGGTTTGTTTTTAGCTTACATATCGTAAAACAGCAAAGCTCCATGTGTGACCTTTCAAAGAGGGAAAATTGACTCGTCTGATCTTTGTCAAATTCGTGCATGCGTGTGTGTGTGTGTGTGTGTGCGTGTGTGTGCATAAATAAAAGCCAAAAGTCATTTGCATTGCCAAGTTCTAATCAGTTGCTTCCCGTACCCAACACTGAGTAGGGAGCTGTGAGCAGCCCCCATTTGGAGCAAATATAAAATACTTCCTGGAATGATTACGTGGAATTAAAAGCAAAAGACAAAAAGTTGCACTTTCTCCCCCAAAAAGATATCACACATTTGATGTGACGACACCGACAGGTCTGATCAACGTGCCCGCCAAGCTTCCGAGTGACATCTTGATGATCGACCTCCAAAACAACGACATCACCCAGATCAAGGAAAACGACTTCAAAGGCCTGGACAAGCTTTATGTGAGAGCAACGCACGACAAGCAGGCCGATTGAGCATTTAGTGAGCATTTAGTGAGCATTTATTGCGCGTCCGTGCTTCCGGCGCTTGTGCTGGTCTGTTCTTTTGTCTTCCCTGCCTAAAAGACAATTGGACTGTGCCCTCGCGGTTTTGCTTGGGAGCTGAATTGTCGTATTAGCTGGAATGTGCTTCAACGGCTTTCCATAGAAACACGTGGCGAATCGGGAAAAAACAAAGCCATCTGAAAAGTTTCGGCGGCTCTCTCGGAAGAGAAGCTAAATGAGTCACATCTCGTGTGGGAAAACACCTGGAAATATTTCCGCTTTGAGTCATGCCGATGGTATCGGCGCACACGCGTTCTGTTTATGGAGTGACTCGAGTAATTAGTAGTTCCACTCATTATCCGGCTTCGAAAAACAAACCGCGGCGGCGGCCGACCGTGGGGTCGAGGCACAAGTAGCGTTTCCCTTTCTCGTGTTTTCTTTGGAGTTGCACGCGGAATCTGACCGGTTTGGACTGCCACGAATACGGAAGGGTACGCATCGGATCACTCATTTGCTGGGGGTGGGGATTAATTGTGGTTTGAAAGAAGACTTTTGCGGGACCAACTCAAAGTCAACTGGGAACCGATCCCGGATGCCGTCTGCCTCTAATCATATGGGCTAGTCGAAATCCCAATTTGAGATAAATGCGTGGCGACTTCCGAGGAACCGCTTTCGACGCCGATGGGTGCCGATGTGCTACATTTACAATACATGTAAATGCCTGTTAAAAAAACAACAACAAACAAAGCTCCGATACTACACAGCGATACCACTTTGCTAGTCTGACACATGCTCGACAATGGAGGTTCTCAATGTTGTAGTTCACACACAGAGGTGACAAGGTCTCCGACAGCGGGCTCTGCGTTCTTCTTTGTCTCTTATTTACAGCATAGATTCCTTTTACACGGTGCACGCTAGTGTTCGGACTCCAATGCCACACCACTGAAATGAATGAAATGATAAAACCTCACACAGGTCACGCCACTCTGACTCTCATCTAAATTTTGAGGGTTAGTTTCAACCACTCAAATGGGTAAATATTTTGGAGAAAACATGACGTCCAGTGTCTCAAAAGGGGCCGCATCGCAGACTCCAGCATCCATTGTTCAGAGGTCAAGCCCAATTGATAGATTTCTTTTTGGATTGCTCAATGGGATGTGTTTTGTCCCACAACAGGGCCTGTTCCTGATCAACAACCGGATCTCAAAGATCCACCCGGACGCCTTCAAGAACATGAACCGCCTGCGCCTGCTCTACCTTTCCTACAACTTCCTGACGGAGATCCCGGCCAATCTGCCGCCCAACATCATCGAGCTGCGCTTCCACGAGAACAAAATCAACAGGATCCAGAGGGACGCCTTCAAAGGCCTCAAGAAGCTCCACGTGCTCGGTAGGGATCCGCAAATAAACCGGCGTCTAATTGTTGCTCTTTTCGCACATGGCCGCGCGGGAGCAGGGAACTGCGGCCACTGTAGAAGGCACAGGTGGCAAATTGTGGCCTTGCGAGTTTGAGATGTTTCCCTCCTCCGACACACCTGATTCAAATCGTCATCCTTCTGCTGATCACGAAAGAGCAGATAGAAACAACCCCACCCACCCCCCTCTTTTTCTGAAAGTACAAAAAAACATTTTTGCTTGGTCAACTTCGTCTTAGCGTTCTGTTTTGGGGCCAAAAAAAGAAAAAGAAATAACCCGAACTCCCTCCCTCCAAGTCTGTGTCGATAACTTTCAAGCAGTCGAGCAGCACAGGAAATGAAGGACTTGTTACGCCTTTGATTTACTGCAGAAATTTCCGGGTTATCCTAGTCCTCGTATTCCGTGTCTCTGTCGTTCATTTGAAAACATTGGCATGGACAATAGGCGAAAAAAAAGGCCTCCGCTCATAAATCACCGCAGAGCGTTTTTCCAAAGGCATATGCAGGATGGTTCGTTTTCAGTTGAGATGATATGTTGAAAAGAAAGGGGAGGGGGGGGGACTAATCTTAAGCATAAAAAGATCAGTGGTATTTTAACAGACGTGTGTTGAAGCATCGAAAACAGATGCGCTTTGTAGTTTTTGGGGGGGTTTTTTTTGGTGTAGTGCGCTCAAACCTGGCAAGCCACCAGGATGCGATCATGGCGAGTGCTGAGGCCACCTCATGAATCAAATATCGTGGAAAGAGCTCCGAAAATTATTAGTCAAACGGATTATGTTTTTGATCAAATCGAGGGGAGAAGAAGCGAGAATAGCAATGGGGTTTGCAGCCTCAAGAAGAGAAGAGCCAGAACGACTTTGGCATCTGATGTCGTCATCAGCTCTATAAAATGTAGAGAAGTACAAGAAAGCTGCGTTAACTAGATTAAAGATCGCTGGCCAAACGTGAACTAAGCTGGTTTGGGATCATTAAAATAATTCATATGATAGTACAGCTAACAGATTACAGATAACAGTTTTGGAGTGCCAAGTGTCGAAAGTGCGATCGTATGTTTTGAATGAGGAAGATCGTAGAATTGGACTTTTAGGATGGGCGATGAAGGGAAATCGCGATTATTCTGACAGTGAAATCCCGATTAATAAACACAATTATTCACTGATTTCAAAATCAAAAAGACAAAAAAAACTGTTGTGGACACGTGTAGATTTTCACAGATTGGGAAACTCCATGCCTGTGAGTATTATCACTAAATCCCCAAATTTTTGCTCGCCTGTCATTTGGGTGTTCTGGCTGTGTTTCTTAAAGGAAAACACACGTTGCATATATAAAATACATCCATCCATTTTCTAATCAGGCAGTAGGCGGGCACACCCTGAATCGGTTGCCAGCCAATCGCAGGGCACACAGAGACCAACAAGCATCCGCGCCCATACTCACACCTCGGGGCAATTTCGAGTGTTCAGTCAGCCTGGCATGCGTGTTTTTGGAATGTGGGAGGAAAAGCGGAGTACCCAGAGAAAACCCACGCAAGCCCGGGAGAACATGCAAACTCACACAGGAGGCCGGAGCTGGAATCGAACCCGGTACCTCTGCGCTGTGAGGTCGACGCGCTAAGCACTCCACCAACGGGCCGCCCGTATAAAATACACATTGTGTGTAGTATTTGTGATCGCATGTTGAGTTTTACAGTAACGGCAACTGGAGGGTTCATAACCCACTCGTGCATATGTCACACGCAAGCAAGGCAAGGGCCGTTCCGGATGCTTTCACAACACAGGAACCCGCATACACACAACGCGGCAAAGGAATCAAAAATAAATGAATCCATCAAAATGTACACATTTTTTTACGATGGTGAGAAGCTGAAACCAAAATCGCAATTCAATTTCGAAGAATTGCCCCAAGCCGAACTTCATTCGTGATACGCTGAACGCAAGCCTCGAGTGAAATTTCGAGCGTTCGAATGGACTGGCTTGATTTTTGCCACAGGAAATGGGGACTCGAAGGTTAAGACTCGAGACTTACTTGGGTCAATAGCAGTCAAAAGTGCCATTACTGTCCTGACCAGGAGCAGCCAGTCGTGACGAAAACGCAGCAGATTAATTAAAGTGGGGCCTTCTTAGACGTAAGCACACAGTTGCACCATTTTGACAGTGCAAAAAAAAAAAAAAAGGTTTGCTTCATCTTACACCTTCTATAAATGTGACTTTTGTGCGTAATAAGAGGTTAAACGATACTAAATCTATTTGTTATGATGAATCATTTACTGTCCGCAAGACGTTATTGGATAAAATGAGCAATTTTGACCATGCGGCTTCTATTTTCACAACATTTTGCACAGGTCCCTGAAACTGCCGCCCGCCCTCTCATTATGGCTGAGCTGCCTGGTTTTTAACGACGCCTGCAATGTTTGTTTGTGACATCACGACCGGCATTTTGTCTCGCTTCAATGTTGTCTGTTTGGTCGGAGCAAATGACCCTTCGATATCAAAACCTTTTAGAACTATATTTGTGAAAAACTTGGTTCAGAGTCGACTTATTAACTGAGTGAACCATATTAGCCTACCAAGTGATGTCCCCTGATTTTTTTATTTTGTTTTTTAACAAAGTGTGGGAGCTTGCTTAAAATACGCACGTAAAAGGTGCAACAATTCAACTTAATCGAACGTTAATCGACAACTACTTCATTTTGATCGTCTCGTTTCGATGATTTCACTTCAAATTGTCCGAATGCTCCTCTCACCGGCACATATTCTCCAATCTCCGCCGCGCTGCTCGCAAACAGACCGATTCTCATTGGGTCGGATCAAAACGAGGCCTTTGCAAACATTTGCTTTTACTTTGGAAAACAATGAGCCGATGTTCTGACGTCACGGACCAAACCCGTCAGTGAATCATCGTCAATTGGATTTTAATGTCATTTTCTGCACCGTCAATTGGAAATAGTGCCCTGTTTTGGAATCAAGGGACAGCAATTTAAAACAATTATTATTGATTTAACCGATTGTTTGGCTGAATATAACGGAAATAGGAATCGACTATTCAAATCATTCCAAGTCGCAGCCCTAAAAAGAGTCATTATGAAGGTCAATGGAAGATCTCGACTTTTGGGGGAGTGGTGGGCGGGCCAGGGAAATGAGGACGTGTGAAAGGCCCCTTGTGTTTGTACGGACTCACTTGTGACTTGTTGCGCTGAAACAGAGTTGGGCGCCAACCCGCTGGCCAACAGCGGCATCGAGCTGGCAGCCTTCAATGGCCTGGCCACGCTCTACGTGGGGATGGCCGAGACCAGGCTGACGGCCGTGCCCAAAGGTATCGCCTCCCTCAGCGCCGCCGCCGCCGCCGCCGCTAATTCAAACGAATCAACGGTTGAGTTCCATTCCCCTCGCTCTCTTTTTTTTTTTTCCTCCTCCCCTTCAGACCTGCCCTCCTCCATCACAGAGCTCAACCTGGAATACAACAAGGTCTCGAAGGTGGAAGTGGAAGACTTGATCAGATATAAAAATCTGCAGAGGTGACCACTTTTTCTCATCGCTAATTAAAAGAACTGCACCGTGAGCAAATACAAGACGAATACACAACGGAACGGTTGTCCTCGAAGTGAAGCCGATCCCCCGTAGGAAGTATGTCAATAAAATCAGCAAATCCAGACTGTTGGCGTCATAAACCCTTGATTAACTCGACAGGCAAACCGTTTTTTTCCTCAAGAACAGTTTCCAGCTGTAAAATGAAAATACAAGAAAGAAGAAACCGCTCGCTCTCCTCGGCCACAAAGACACATTTGTTGCGGAGGCCCAAAATCAGATCGACTGTCTTTTAGAGCCAATGAAATCGAGCATTCAAATAAAAATGGCTTCGTTGCAATGTGAAAGAATTTATCCCAATGTGCAATATGTTGGATTTTTATAGGAGAGAAGGTGGAATAATATCACGTTGGCATTATATCTAACTATATATATTTTTGGGGAATAGAAATTTACATTTGGGATTTTTATATTCATTAATATAGCGTATATATAAATTGAATAGAAGCTGGAGTAAGTACAATTTTTACTTATTTATTTAAGGCATTTTAAATGAGTTAAATGATGTATTTTCTTGCCTTTATTTTTCTTAATTTTCAACATTTCAATGATTTTTTCAAATGACTCATTTATTGCCTTCTATTGACGAAATAAGACCTTTCATCTTGGAATGACATATAATAATAATAATAATACATATGCATTTCTTTAGCGACTGACTTGAAAATGCGCCTGAAAAGCGCTCTGCTGAACGCAACATCAAGAAGAAAAACAAAACCCTCTGACCCTGTCAAAGTGTGTCCGATTGGCTGACATGCAAAGTATATCGTCATGTTGTGTTGGCGTGTGGCAGACTGAGCCTGAGCTTCAACCAAATCCGCTTTGTGGAGAACGGCAGTCTGGCCAACATCCCCAACATCCGTGAGATCCACCTGGACAACAACAGTCTGAAAAAGGTCCCGGCGGGGCTCAGCTCCCTGCGCTACCTCCAGGTGACCCATCGTACCCACGCACACACAAACGCCAGCACTGATTCGCATTTTGTCACTTTCAAAAACTGCTGTGTCCATAGTGTGAGACCATACGGTGACTGGTTCGAGAACATTTAAAAAAAAAAAAAATACAAATAATAATAATTAAAAGCCTTTTCTGAGTTTTTTTCATGTATTAATATAATTGTTCACTATTTTTATGGCTTATTAACGCGATTTAATGGCCTTACCTCATTGAGTGTTTTTCACCAAATTTGGTGGAGCGCCAAGCACAACTTTGCTCTCAGAGGGCCTCCTGATTTTGTGTTTTTTTTTTTAAACGCTCTTTAGAAGCTCTTGTTTTCAACGACCAACTCCTGCGTTTTCTTAAAAAAATCTCTCGTGCTGAGCCACGACACCCTTGAAAAGACAAGCAACTGTAAAAGTCTTTCCTTGCAAGAGCAAATATTATTGTGGCAGTTTGCGCCAAAATGGATGTCAAACTTTCCAGTTTATAAGCTGTGCTGTCATCTCTTTTCCCCGCTGCGGGATGAATTTCCCACTCAGACGCTGAATCGATTGCAAAGATTGTTCCAAAATCCGCGTCTGTCTGTCCAGGTGATTTTCCTCCACGCCAACAAAATCACCAGCGTGGGCGTCAACGACTTCTGCCCTATTCGATTCGGCGAGAAAAAGAACTTGTACAGCGGCATCAGCCTGTTTGCCAACCCCGTCAAGTACTGGGACATCCACCCCGCCACCTTCCGATGCGTCGGCGGACGGCGGGGCGTTCAGCTCGGAAACTTCCGCAAGTGATGGGGACAGCGAGCTAAGCGACCGTCCGCCAAACTGGGGAGAGCCGGAAATGATCCCGACTTAATCAAAATTCTCATACTCAGAGGTGAAACGGATGTGAACATTTCACATCCTAATTATAATGGACTGCAATTATCCTGATAATACTGGCCAACCCAAAAATAATTTCGGACTCCTGAGTCCGAAAATCACACCAGTTTCTTTGAAGTGGCTCTAGTTTTTGAGATACCAATATTTGTTACCGAGGTAATTTCCAGATTCAGTGACATCAAAATACAAGAAAACTGTTGAAACTTTCTTGGCACCAAAATGTATGTTGACCAGTGTAATCAGTATTATTACGAGATCCGCCCCCCCCAAAAAAATCACACATACAAGCACCGAAAGAATTCCGAAGTCGATTTTGTACATTGGAGATCATGAACAGCAGCAACCAAAATGAAGTTTCATGCATGCATACAAAAAAAAAATCCTCCACATATTTGCGGAACACAAGTTCACCTAATGGTGTTTTTTTTCCCTTTGTGTGCTTTCTCTGAAACGCCTTGAGAAGCACAAGATGCCCCCCCAGCCCCGTTCAAATAATACACATGGGTGTCAAGGACGCGTATTGTCCAACAAGGCACCACTGTGTGCTGAAGTGATACCTCTTAACTAAGAGACAAGCTTTGTATGTCGGGGAGGAGCCTGGGATGTTCGGGCAAATTACGGTGAGATTTTTTCAAACTAATCTGTTTTGTTGTAAAGGGACTTTGCCATTAAACTGTTTTGGGATCAAAGGTTGTGCTACGGTAGAGTTCTTGTTTAAACGCTTGTGATGGGGCGGGGGGGAGGAGGAGGGGGGTTAATTACCATACTTGCATTTCTATTCCCTATTCACAGTAAGGATCTCTCTGCAAAAAAAAAAAAACTTAAATGGGTGTTTACTGTACAATTTTGGATAGCCTTTCCGTGTTTTCCGCTCATCTCAGCGACTTTTGCCATTTTTTCCCCTGCATTCTCAGCCGGCATGTTGATCATCGTTCATTAATTCCTCATCGACAGTCTTGGAAAAAGCTCAATGCGCCCACACTTCTGCCCTCATCTTTTCTTTAGGTGACGAAATGTCACCAATTTTTTGTCGCTCTGTCATGGTCTTCTATTTCCATTGGTTTGCTGTTGCGACGTGCGGTCCTGGAAAGGGTGAAGCGGAAAAACAAATACGACTCTCATACGTGCTAAATACGGCAATGATGAGAATTGTCACCCCAAAAAAAAATACAAAATCAATTGCTTGTCATAAATTTGACCACAGTTTATCAGTGCTGCCGGTCTAAAGCACCTCCAAACTTTAGACTTGCTCTAACATTGTATGCTTAAAAATATGCTGACGTTGACTCCGTGCCCCTCCTCAATCTAACAAAGACATTTTCCTTCTTTATCTTTCATTCAGTTTTTCGTTGATGTCATTTGCGGGCATTGCAAAGTCCAAATCTTCCATTTTGAACAAGTGTTTTTTTTCCTGCAAAGGTCTGTAATCACTTCGGGGGGATATTGGCCAGATTCAGTGCAATAATACAAGAAGACATGACTCCAAAGCCCAAGCATTTTTTTTTCCCTTTGTCATGAAATGTTTTATATGCATGCGGAGTAATTTCCCAGATGTGGTCTTTGTCCCAAAAACCAAAAACAGAAGTGTGCTCGGCAGGGCTGTGGATGAACCAATTGTCACAAACGTCCGCTGCAGGTTGAGCCCAAATGCGGCTCATGTCACTGATTTGCAAGAAAGCGAAAATTGCGCGAGCATTCTTGGCCTGTTTTTGTCACATGTCCTCTCCTCTCATGGTGCTATATTTATTGAGTATGTTTTCAAATAAACCTGGAACACCTCCCCAATCCTGTTCACTGTTGTCATTGGGGCTCTTGGCGCAGCGGTGTCAAACGTATGGCCTTTGGACCGGAACCGGCCTGTCGGGTGGGGGAGGTGGATCCAATCCAGCCCGAGAACGCATTCGGTGGAGTTTTCAATACGAGTAACTGCTGTTGCAAATTTTGTCCAGTGGAGGACACACGGGCAACCACTTCCATGCCAGAATTGCATGGAGGTGGCCACTTATCAGGATTGGACGCCTGATAGTGATGCTCTGGAACGCATTTTTGTTAAGAAGCAATTTCGGATTGCTCATATGATCTGTAAGAAGATAATAATCAAACAATCAGGAAAATGTTGTCATTTAAAGCTTATTTATGAGATCAAACAAGAGATCAAAGTGGTCTGAATGTGGCCCATGTACTCAAATGAATCGACACCCGCGTCATTTAGCATTTGCTAACATCGCCGGCGCAAGCAACCTCACTCCATACACTTTTCAAGTCTCTTGTCTTGCCAAGACAGCGGATCCCGTCGGGCCTACACTCGTGCCGAATGTCATTTGGACTGGAAGTAATTGTGACTGCTGAAGTAATGCCCCCCTCTGCTGGTTGCAGTCAACGAGTTAAGACTTGACTGGCATCGTGTCATCGATGCCAACGTTTAGCTCATCCACCTTGTTGTTGCCTTTGCGACAAAATAGAGATAAACAAAAGACGGCCGAGACTGGCTCTCGTTCTACAGCTAATTATGTAGTTGATAAAATGGCTGATATGAAACAAACACACACAACCCCCCCCCCCCCCCCCAGCTGGAAATAAAGACTTTCATTGATTCTCAATCCACCAGCAGATGTCAGTGCCCACTCAAACTTCTGCTCAGTGGTGTTCAAGGTTTGTTGTTGGGGGTTTTTCCGCGACATGAATATTGTGTTCTTGGCTGTTTAGATGATTGATATTTGTTGTAAGCAACAAATATTTTTTCAAACCCCGTAGGAAAAGAGAAAGCAAGAAACTAGATCATCAATTGGTAATCAACTTAGTTCTTACCCATGCGGTAGTTTTTGTTACGCTAGTTTGCTGGTAAATGAAATTAAACAGTGGGGCAAATAACACGGTTGTAGGCTGCTGGTGTTTTCCGGCATGAAAGCGTAAAACGAGATTTAAAATGATGGCGTGAGACGGGAAACCCCTCATGTACAGCGCTAAGGTGATTGTCAGATCTACATTTACCTAAACGTAGGTGTACAATTTACTGTCTGAGTAAATTCCCGGCAATAAAACGTTCAG